>JAXQQM020088980.1:0-34167 GCA_034641835.2 Pinus albicaulis | reverse complement strand
AACCGAGTCGGCCTCCTTTTAACTTGTGATACACTGAACACAACATTCAGGGAGATTTCCTGCCCGTACTTCTTGGTTCTCCAGGAGGTATTCTGCAGTTCACAATTACTTGGTAAACCTTTTGCCTAGAATTATCCTTTTATTTTGTCTATTTGGTTTTGGTCATAAAATAAATTAGTCATCGTGGAAGAAGAACATCCCTTTTCCTTCCATTTGTGTAGAATAGCACTAAAACCACCTTTACCACCAAAAGCCATTTTTGGTCGGCAAAGGCGACATCGTTTTACCGAAACTAGTACTATCAGTACCTTTGGTGCGACATTATCCTCACATGTACCAGAGTCGTCTCAAGTTTTTTCTACAAATCCTGGTTCATCCACTGTTTTTGAGACTAAGTCCTCTCAGCTACCTGTGGTCACGATCCATCCAATCAATGAGACCATACCTCTCGAACCCAATATTGTTCAACTGGAAGTTGATCTAGATCCTGTCATTCTTTTACCAGAACATCTGAATCCCGAAGTCAAACAACCGAAAGTTGTTCCTGTATTGGTCACCCCACAATATATTGTAGCCATTGAGTCTCCCATATCGTTTAGTCAACCACCTGAAATATACTTCGGGCCTGGCGGAAAAATCCTTCCACCTTGTTTGATTTAATTGAAGAAATTCCACAAGACGAAACACCTTTGACTCTAACCCATTTTGGATCGGAGCTTTATCTTTACAAGACTTTTCCTCAATCACCCCATACTACTTTCTTTGATCCTATGTCTATTCGAGTTCCCGTAGATCTTGTAGGGTATACATTGGGTCATCTAACCATGCCTGAGCCAACATCTTTGGTTGGACCATCTATTCCAGTTGCAGCAACACCTACTCTTGCTACCTCGTCGATGTTCACAACATCACTAGAGTCAAATTTATATGGTTTCCATTCCGTCCCACTTGGTTACTAATTTTTATATGGAATCTTCTCTAGTGCATCCTCAAATCCATGGACTTCACCAATGCCATCATCTGGTATTCTATTTGGTATATCTCTAATAAGTACTGAATGGCTTGATCCTTTATATACATCATCAGGGCAATATAAGGCTGGTCCATCTAGGTATATACCA
Organism: Pinus albicaulis; assembly: GCA_034641835.2. Taxonomy (NCBI): domain Eukaryota; kingdom Viridiplantae; phylum Streptophyta; class Pinopsida; order Pinales; family Pinaceae; genus Pinus; species Pinus albicaulis. The sequence goes on along the minus strand of JAXQQM020088980.1, from coordinate 33,046 downwards.
TCCAATACAATTTCAAATGGACTCCCAACATTTGGAGAACAATATTTTCCATCTTATTATACTCCACATGCTGGGGGGCAACCTATGGTCACCCATTTTGACAGTAATCCATCGTTATTTGGTCATCCTAATGTCAAAATGAATTTTTTTCAGTGGCAGCCCATTCTACCCATCCAACCACAAATGGTTGTACAATCATATCAATCGGTTCTGTTATCACTCAAAAATAAAATAAAATTCAAAACATCATTCTGACAAGATTACTTAGGTTCATGGGTCAAAATAGGGTCTTAGGAGTCATTTCTTGAGTTTGACCAAGGGAAGTATTAAATTTTTTATAGTTTGAGCCTACCCTAGTGTTTAAATAAACTCATTTTTAAGGTCTTTCATGTCAAGTCTTTCATAATTTTAGGATTCATTTCATTTCCCAAAGTTTTTGTATCAAAACTGCCCAATTAGCCAAGAAACCACAGTTTCGTAGCACATCACGTTGAAAAAATTCACTTTGCGCTACGAAAGCGCTGATAGTTTCGTAGCACAAGCAACAAAAATTACACTACAAGAGCTACAGAAGCGCGGTTTTGTAACTGTCTTGTCAGTTGAGTTTCCAAATGTCAGAAACCATTGAGAAAGGGTAATATAGAGGCTTGTTGAGTCATGTAATGATGAAATCGAAGTACACACCCACATTTGCAGTCATCATGGTTAGTATAGGTTATGAGTGGGCCATCATTTTTAGTTATGAAAGGACACTTGAAATTCAAATTATTTCCTAATTAGTCATTCTCATTCCTTTTACCTTCATTCGTAATGTCTGAGCTCTGAGTATCGAGCCAAGCTTGTGGATGGTTCTTACAATGGTTTATTACATCCATATCAAGTGAGGCTAAAATATTTATATCAAGTGAGGCTGAGAGGTTCTCTGAAGAATATGGCAGAGGAAAGAAAAATACACAGAGGAGGATAGTGCTTAAGGCATGAAATTGAAGACATGAAGGAAATAACTGAAGACCCAACAGTGATGGAATCATTCAGAAGAGAATGTTGCCTATAGTTTTGTGAAAAATTGCAGGGTTGTCACACACAGGCATCCAAGGAATTTTCTATGAATTTCAATGGAATAGCCACTAAAGTAGGGATGCTAAGTTTTTCTACCACACCAGAGGTCATTGTTGCCGTTACAGAGATTCCAAGAGGTCAAGAAACCTGTTTCAAAGGGTTCAAATTTAATATGGAGCAGTGTAGAGAGTTCATGAAGCTTTAGCACATTGAGATGGATCTCAACAATACTATCCCAAGAAGCTGCATCAAAGATAATTATTCAAAACTACTGCTCAACATTTAGAAATATTTTACCTATGAAGGCAGGTATCACAAGGTTAATTCATACCATTTTAAATTATTTCTACACTTCACTGGTAAGATTTCACTTGACTTACCTTTTTATCTGCATAGAAGTCTTGCAAAGATGGCTGATAAGGTGCAAGAAAAGTCTAAGGGGAGTGAGACATCATTATTTCATCATGGCTTAATGAAATTATTAATTTTAGATGAACTTCAAAAGATAGGCAGAGATTGGCCCTCATTCTTGTTTGCTAATGGTTTTGAGTTGGAAACCCTAACTTCTGCAGGAAACCCTAAAGCTATAGGAGTTCCATCACCACCACCAGCAGAACCAAGCCAACCTATGGTTGCAAAACCAAAAGAACCTGCAAGAGTAAAGCCAAGAAAGAAAACTGAGAAAAGGCCAGAGAAAATGAAAATGCTTGATATACCAACTCTCCCACCTGCAAAACAAAAAACAAAGGTTGTCAAAGATGCAAAACAGGAACAAGCTATCAACAAACAAGGGACCAAAAGAATAACTAGAAGCCAAGCAGTGGTTTTGAAAGGAAAGACAGTTGCTATAGAAGACAGTTCAGTAACAAAGGGGAAACTAGAGGATATTCTTCATGCCATTGACATAGAGGAAACACCTATTGTCCAAGCTGAATTTATTGGGGAAGATGAGCAGAAGTTGAAAAATGCTAAGTCTGAAAAGGGATTAGAGTTTGAGGGGGAAGATTCAGGTTTCATTTTTCAAGCAAGAAAGCCTATGACAAGGCATGATAGCAAATTAATGGAAGGCAACAAAGAAGTTCAAAAACCCACTGAGACAACTAAATCACCTAAAGAGATTATTGATCTCTCATCACCCACAATGAAGGATACAATCAAAAAATTACAAATGGGAAAAGAGAAAGTGATAGAGAAAATAGAGTTTCAACGGCTTGAGGAAAAGTTAAAGTTGGAAAATCAGGAAATTGTTGTCATGAAAAAGAGAGCTAGAAAACACAGTATCGAGAAAGTACAGTTTAAAAGGACGAAGGCAGTGTGGGAATGACAAGTTGATTCTGTTTCTGAAACTTTAGACAATACAGAGCAACTTGTCAAGTGGAGAATTCCAACAATAAAAGAAGCTAAGTTTTTCAGAATAATAAACACACATCTGAGAGCTACTAACAAAAGACTTAAAGACCAGGTGAAGGATTTACAAGAGCAACTGGAGTTAATTCATGATGAGCTATAGAGAAAAGGCTTTAAAATGACAGTCATAGAAGAACCAATAGGCAACCAATTGTAAATGAAGAAGAAATGCCTCAAAGAAGCTAAAATGAAGTTGGTTTATGGTTTGTATGGTTTGTAGATGATGAGGACATGTTATTTTTTGAGTTTTTGGGCAACCACAATTTTCATTTGACAAATTTATCAAAAAATATGCATACTTAGCAGTTTCGTAGCGCCTCCAGGCTTAAAAAGCAGAAAAGAGCTATGAAACTGCTGTAGTTGCCTTTTTTTGTTTCCTTTGATCAATATTTAAGGGGCTAAAGGTTGAGTTAAGAGCTGAAATTGCTATGAAAAAGGTGTTGAAGGGTGATTAAAATGATGCAAGAGGAAAGAGTCAAGTTTTTGGAGAACAAAGGCTTGTAATGGCAACGCTACAGAAAGCGTTATGAAATTGCCTGTATTTTCGTAGCACAATACATTACATCCTTTTGAGCAGTTTTTGAAGCAGTTTTAGATAGCTGGAGGCTAGAAAAGATTTATGGGACATGTTAAGCCAACTTTCAACATCCAAGGACCACGAAATGAAGATTAAATGATAGTCAGAATGTTTCAATTAAGGAAAAAGATCCTATGCCTAAAAAATAGGGTATTGTTTCCTATTTTTGTGGAGGTCATCAAAGTGGTCATGAAGAAATGAATGCCATTATCCAAATTCGACCATGTGATGATACACTTGTCAATGATTTAAATTCAAATAGATAAGTTTGTTATAGATAGTAATGAGGAGCTTGAGTCCTTTTTGAAATAGGACTATCAAGTAGGATAGGTGTCTTTTTGTAATAAATTTCATGTTTTATGGTTATGCAAGTTATCAGTGGAAAGAAATTCGATGTATCTAGCCAAGAGGCATATCATATGATGATGTAAGAAGTCTATTAAAGGCCATTGGGTCAAATTTTTCAAAGGTTGGACATTTTTGGCAAAACTGAGCTTGTTGTGAATTGACTGTTTTCGGCTAATTCAGAGATCTTCTACTAGACCAACTTGAGATTCTGAAGGGGTTTTTAATGTTTTCATATTCTATATGTATTTCTTATATATCTCATTTGCAGTGGTGTTCATCTATATTACTCAAAATTCATCTATAAGATGCTCTGAATTCCTTTATAAGTGAACTAACTGTGTTTTTACATGTTTCATGTGTGTGTGCCTTATCACTAAAAACTATGATGTGCCTCAACTTCCATGTTAAGTAGATTCATTGAATTCCTGAATTTATTTGACTCCATAAGCCCAATGTATACATGCTGATGTTATTTTCAACCTACATCTATCATTATCAGTTTATTTCCTAAATAGAGTTATCCATCTATATCTTTATCCATATCATTAACCCTTGAGAGAGACCTCTCAGGCTGAGGAGGCTAAGCCTCAGTCACAAGATTAGGTTTGAAATAGTTACATGATATTTTCTGATAAAGTAGCCTATCAGGTTCAATTTTGTGATAACATTTTGGTGTGTCTTCTGGGAGCCTGAATATTATACTTTCCTGAAATTTTGAAGCTGAACTTTTGAAGGTAGTAGGAACTCAAGAAGTTGTTCGAGGCTGCATCTACCTTGGTGACTCCATTCAAAATTTATATGATCAAAGGTGGCTTCGAGAAGGAGATACAACAGGAGTAATCCTGACCCAGATCCACCTACCATTGTAGACAATCCAAACACCATTTCCAGAGGCAGTCAAGGAATTTCTGAAATATCAGGTACTTCATCACATACAAAATCCTTGTCCTCTGAAATATTAAGAAGTCCTGAAGATAAAAGAGTTGATGATAAAATCTGGGAAGACTTGTTTAGATCTGAAAGTGAAAAATAATTAACTTAAATTATCTTAGACTTACATAAGAGAGGTATTGATGCCTCATCCCTAGTAACACAAGAAGATAAAGAAGAGTTTTGGGAAGCAGTTACTTCTGAGTTGTTTCTGGAAAGAGAGTCTTTAGATAAGTTGAAAGAGCTTGACCCTTTTGAAATATTGTTGAAAAATAAAGCTGGTTTTCCTCTTCTTGATTGGATTTCAATTGTTAGTGGACAAAAAAGACCAAACATTTCTCCTCATAACAGTTCTTCATCCTCTATTACTGCTATCCCTAAAGCTACCACAATCCTTTTCACCATGGATGGAAATGTACCTCCTCCACCTTCTGCACCTGCTAGATATGCCCCTCTTGTTCTTCCAGCTGTTTTACATGACCTCCCTAGAAAATATGCTGCTAGAATAAAAACTTGGGGAAGTGATGAATAGATTACAACAGAAGAACATGTAGATCAATTTAATGATTTTATAGACAGGGAGGAGGTTGATCATGAATATGTCAAGTTGATATTGTTTTCTTAGAGTTTTACCAGTGAAGTTAGGAAGTGGTTCAAAGCCCTTACTCCTAGAAGTATTCATAATTGGAATTAGTTTAACGATACCTTTTTGAGAAAATGGGTAAATAGAACTAATCCAGTACAAGCCCTCACTGAGTATAATAGTTTAAGAAGAGTTGTTGATGAAACTATTTAAAAATTTTCAAAAAGGTTTAATAAGGTTTATGACTCTATTCCTGCCCATTTAAAACCTCCACAAGCCTTAGCTCAGATGAGATATGCTGAAGATTTTGATTATGACTTTTCTATACTGCTTGGAGAGAGAATTCCCTTCCTTGCTGAAATGAAAAATGATGCAATGAAGGTGGAGGTTAATATGATAACAGCCAAAAATTAAAAAATGGGTAAGACTAAGTTAAAAGAAGAAGAGAATCCTTCCTCCTCTACCTCTGATGATAAATTTGATTCAATGATGAAAACAATGGAAAAGTTGATGGATAGGCTGCCCTTGGGAATAAGTTTTCCCCATCATGCACCACATGAACCTTAGTTTAGAAACCCTCAGTTCAGGAGACCTTAGAATCAGCAAAGACCAAGAGAAAGAAGAAATCAACAGCCTAATCCTCCAGTGAGACGACCTTTCCAGTAGAACTTAATTGATGAAGAAGATGAACATGAAATTCCTGAAGAGTCTATTTTTTGTTTAGATGAAGAAATGTCTAGAATTTTCTTGACCAAAGAGGAACATGATGAGTAAAACCAAGGTAATCATGGAGAAGAACCATCATATTATTTTAAAGGGCATCAACATGCTATTTTTGTGATGCAAAAATAATACAATCTCAAAAATAGAAATGTGCCGATCATTGAAAATAAAACACAGCCTAAGAAAGATACACCTAAGGTTGCTGATGGCAAGAAAGATACTCCTAAGGCTATTGAAGGTAAGAAAGATACACCACCTCTTCCTCCTATCAAAGAAGCTGAAAAATCCATTTCTGTCTTTAGTTTGGAAAATGAAATTTCTAAGATCAAAATACCAGTACCTTTTGGTGAGATTCTCAAGGTAAATAAGTATAGAAGCAAGATTTTTTAAATGTTGAATTCACAACCAGGAGCTGCTGATATATTGAATGGACAAGAGGATCATCCAACCATATACTTGGGTCTAAGATTAGACGATGAATAGAATGAGGAGGTGCCTCATTTTTATGTGAGCATTAGCATTCATGACATGATATTACATAATGATATGTTGGATTCAGGGGCCTCTCACAATCTTATGCCCAAAGTAATCATGGAAAGGATGGTGTTAGAAATAACTAGACCATTTAAGGACTTGTTTTATTTTGATTCAAGAAAAGTTAAATGCATTGGTTTAATTAAGGATGTTGTTGTTGGTCTTACACAAGTCCCTACCAAGATAGTGGTCATGGACATCATGGTAGAAGACATTCCACTAAAGTTTGGCATGCTATTATCAAGGTCATGGGTAGAAAAAATCAAAGGTACAATGCAGATGGACCTTACTTATGCCACCATTCCTGTTTTTGGTGAGCAAAGGAGATTGCATCGAGAGACAAGAATGGCTTACATGGTGAGTAGTAAAGACAAACCTCAAAATTTTCCAATTTATGCTCTTGATACTGAACTAGGATCTGCTATTCTTTTCAATGAGTTGACTAATGAAGCAGAGGATGAGAAGAAAGCAGAAAATCAACAATCTGAAATTTAGTAGTCCGAAAATCAGTAAACAGAAGATCAACAAGTCAGTGATAAGAAGGTAGAAGGTTGGTGGTCATTTCATTTTGATGGATTAGTAGGAAGAGAAGGGGCATGAGCAGAGATTTGGATCACAAGTCCAAGTGATGAAAGTAAGTTCTTTTCCTAAAAATTGAACTTTGATTACACAAATAATGTAATATTCCCAATTAGCAGCAGCTAATTGGAAATATTAATTTTGACTAATTTTGCCTTTATAAAGTTAAAATATAAATAAAGTGGGTGAAAAGGAGAATATGACCCACTTAGGATAAAACACACTCCCTAAAGTCATTAAGGATATATAACGTTGTGGTCAAGGTGGGCCAAGGGGGACAAGTGACAATGTAGGGGGGGTGCACTTACACAGCGTAGGCCCAACCAATGCAGTTGAGTTGGCAGCGTGGGCCAAAGAAAGGAAACGTAGCATGGTGGGGCCCAGGGAGAGAAGGAGGCTCACCCAAGATAAATAGAGGAGAGGCTACCTCATTTTGGTCATCATTGGAGTTTATGCATTTGAAGCTGGTCATTGCTACTTTGAGCACGCTGGCTGTTTAGCCTGTCTGAAGTGTTGTTTAGCGCATTGAGTGTCTTCGTTCGAAGATCTCGCCCTCAGACCTGGGGGACTTCGAGTGCCCGCTCGGGTGAGGTAGTCCCATCAGTGTTGTTTTAGGAGGATCAATTTGCAGCATTTGTGGAGGAGCAGTGCGTCTATTGACTGTGCGGTATCTATGGAGGAGCAACGCGTTTATTGATTGCGCAATCCTGAGTGGGAGGACGCAGTCCGTATTGGGGAAAGCTTCGTTTGGTATTCTTGGAGGATCTTGGTCTATTGGGGATTTCTGGATAAGCGGGTGATCATATTATCGAGGATCCCAGGCAGTGGCTGCATGATCATTGGGAGGAAAGCACAAATCCACAAGGAGGTATTTCCAGACAGCTACACAGCCGTTTTCAACAGCTGGAATGTAGATCTGAAACACAACCATCCCATGCAACGAAGATCTGAAACACAACCATCCCATGCAGTGTTCTAAGAATATTTCTTAACTTGCCTTGTGCAAGTTTAGGTGCTATCGCTTTGATCACCTATTGTACTCCCCTATATTTATCAGTATAATAAAATGGTTCAACTTTCTCTTGGTATTTCTTGAGTATCTGTGCATGCTTTATATACACGCTATTGCATGTTTGCATTACTGTTATATCTTCCCTTTTGCATTTCGATTTCTATACCACTTGTTTTGTTTTCCCCCACACTCTTAGATAGAGTCTGGAAAGGGCCATATAACCTCCAGATCTCATCCTCTTTTCAGAGGTGAAATATCGGGTAAATTCCCTCCCAGTCCATCTCTGGTTAGAGTTTGCTTGTGTTTTAGAAATATCCCTGAAAAGGGATATTACACCTGAAAAGGGATATTACAGTGGTATCAAAGCATAGATCTGGCTCAGCCTGTGGAGCTAGTTGTCTATGACATCAGGAGGAAAACCCTACATCTGCCACAGAGGTAAGAAGTACAGAGATCTTGAGCGTAGGTTGGAGAACACCTATGGAGAAGGGTACTGCGTTCGAGTGGTGGACACAGAACAGGAGGAGCTTGCGGTACAAGCAGAGCAGGGAGAGCCGATGGCAGAGGATAGTGATGCAAAATAGTTTGGGGAAGCACTCCTTAGACTAGTGCAGGATCTGGCAAGGCAGATAGAGGTGATGGGTTAGAGATTCACTGCTGTGGAGGATAGACAACAAGGGGTTTCCAGGTTGGTGAGGGGTCGGGCACATCCCACCATTTGCAGGAGCAGGTTGCCGCTCTGCACTAGGCATCACATGCCCCCACTCGTGCCATGATGCCCACTTTTTTGAGTGCAGATACTGGGGCAGGAGCACAGGAGGAACCGGAGTCTGACCGCATAGGTGATTATTTTGCTGAGTACCAGGCAGCTGGGTAGGAGTTCAGGGATGCCATTTTATTCAAAGACTTTGTTCATATCAAGCGGGACAACATACCTCGCGACCATCATAGAGGGCACCAGCATTATCATGATGGAGACACCCAACGTACAGTGATCAGATTCCATTTGCCTACATTTGATGGTTCATCAAATAGTTTGGCAAATTATTCGGGTGGTAGCAGCTTTCTTGGCTCAGCCTGTGAGTCTAAGCCCAAGAAGATCAGAATGTTGAAAAAGATGAGTTTATTCTCATCTATTTTTAGATCCAGAGGGGACATCTCCAAGGAGGTCAAGAAGATTGAAGAAGAAGAAGAGGAAGTACCATGCACTTCCTATTCTCATCAAGAAGAAGGCATTGAGCATGGAGATTACTTGGATCATCAGATCCTCAGTGATTACCTTGTTGAGTATAGATCTCAACCTAGAGCCTTCAAGGAGACTCTAGATTTTCCTCATTTCATCTAGCTGAAGGAAGAGAAGAGACCATGCAGCAGAAAAGAAATCAAAGGCAATATATTTCTGTTGTCTACCTTTGATGGGTCATCTAATGCAAGAACTTGGGTGATAAAGTTGGAGGCATTTTTCCTACTACATCCTGTAGTAGGGAAAGAAACTGTTGAAATCTCAACGCTGCACTTGGAGGGTGAAGCCTATGATTGGTGGTGCAGCCACCTGAGCCATGCAAGGGTGAAGAATTTTGCAGATTTCACTCAAAGGTTGATCCAAACCTTTGATGGAGAAAGAGAAAAGAAAGAAAGGATCACATCACCTCTTAAGGAGGCTTGTTATAACGCTGTCAAACTCATGGAGGAGCAACTACATGCATCAATAGTTGGGGCAGCCAACACTTTTGAGGAAGGGACTCTTGCAGCCCTACAAGAAGTTCCAAATTCACATCAAGGTATGAAAATATTTCCACATTCCATTGTTGCAGCAAATTCTTTTGATCAATGTGGAGATTTACTTTTGCATGAACAAGGGTCAAATCCCATTGCTACAATAGAGAAGCTTGGTTGCACTGCACTGTGCAACATGGAAACACTCAAGTAGAAATCAAACCATCATTCTCATGAGCCATTGTTGGATTTTACATCACATTGGAGGTTGGGGTTTGAAGCCTTGAAGATTTATGGTAGACATCTTGGAGTAAGAAACCCTTTCTCCCTTCAAGATGACACTTTCTCAATGAGCTCCTCTCAGCTCAAAGAGGAACTTCTACTTTCAGATCCAAGACCTCATTGGTTTTGGAAGACTATTGAAAAAAGGGAGGTCTCAAGGAGAGATCTCATCAGAGGTGCACTTCAACACACCATGGAGTGCAAAGATTTTCTTCCTTTCTCACAAGAGCAGATAGAAGATGGAGGACATCTTAAGATGGATAACATCTTTCATGCCTATGTTGGATATTCCTTGAGCCATACACATCATGATGGGAGGTTTTTTCCTACCACCTATTTGATTCTTGATAGGGTCTCATTGATCCTTGAGAAGCTTACATTTCAAAATCCCATGAAGTGCAAAGACAGGAATTTGATTTTGGAGAATGGTAGCCCTCATGGGAGGAGTACCAAGATGAGGAGAAGAAGGAGGCATCCACAAGTGATTGAGTGGATTTGGTTGATGAGCAAGGAGCTAGGAGGCTACTTGCAGATCTATGATACTGGGCAGTAGGAGGCTTGGTTGCACTAGTTACTCTTGAAAGAGTTTGGCCATCGCTTGGCAAACACTCTTCCTAAGATTAAGAGGATGGGTACTTACATCATTGAGCAGCATAGAGTATGGATGCATGGTGTTGATATTATACTCATATCATTCATCATGTCTTCATCACATGATCGGTATGATGGAGGTATGGGGAGGCAGTAAAATGTTTTGTTGCTTTGCTTGTTTCTGGGAGAGAAAGAGCAGATTTTCTCTCACACTTTACATGATGTTGCAGAAGGAGGAGATGGCATTATCTCCTTGGTCTTAGACGATTTGGAAGCTCTTCCATCTTGGGGAGTATTCCATATTTTTTTCAACATTATTGAAGGGATATTTGACAAGGAGCATGTCAAAGAACAAAGTTTTGTATTGACAGGGGCTTATTTGCAAAAGCTCATAGCACTGTCACTTGGGAGCGAAGACTTATGGATGGAGTGTGCCCAGCGGAAATATGGTGGATCCATAACCCATAGGACCCAGGATCACTTCATATTTGTTGCACTTGATGAACAAAGAGGAGGTAATGATGATAGAGACATCTATGGCATATTCTTCTTGACTTGGGTTTTCAAGCATAAGGAGGATTATCTTCTTGCAGCACATGGTTCATTCTTCTTCATAGCATGCCAAAAAACTATGGAGGACTCATGTATGGACCCATGTACCATCTTACTTCCAGCATATAGTGAGAAGTTTGTTTATACATTCATTGATTTTCACACTCTTACCATTATTATGCAGTGCATTGCTTCACAAGAGGGCCAGCTTGTCAAATTGCTCCATGAGTTGTATTGGGCCAATCTACATGATGGAGGCATCCATCTCTTTTGTGGCCTTGGGAAAATGTTTTATCACCACATGTATGTTCAGTTGCTGCACTATAGCATGTATCATATAAAGACATGCATGATTAACCATGTAAAAAGAAACATTTTTCCATGTACTTTTATCAAGCAGCAACTTGTAAAACTGCGCTGTCACTACTGGGAAAGCTGTTGGTACCTTATTTCATCACTTGTAACCTTCAGCATTTTCTTCATTTTGCTGTTGATCATGTCTTCATTTGCTGATATATATCAAATCTGTATGGGAGGCTTTATTATGAGGGAGACACATGAGCTGGAAGTGTCCTTGAGTGGGAAGAATTCTCACAATTTCTGCACTACATTTTCTAATGGGAGCATGAGAGGAGATATGGCCACCACAGCAAAATGTTTGTTCTCTTTTGAGGTGGACCATAAGATTGATATTCATCCATTGTACAGCCATGGGAAAGTGCTTGATCATGTATTGTTGTTACATTCAGCCATTTACTATCCTTTAGTATATGTGATGAATCATGTACATTGCTGGCCATGTAATTTTCTGAAGTTGCAGTGGATGGGACTGCGCTGTATCCTTGTGAGAAATTGTTTGCATCATGTATCATCATGTAAAACCTTCAGAAAACTTCTCATTAGGATGTTCCAGGATGACCATGTCCTATTCTTTATGGATGGATTGTTTTGGGCCAACTTGTTCTTCATTGTTGGAGAAGTCTTCTTTGGAGGATTGTTCTTCACTTTGCCATTTGAGGGTAATAATTTTGCAGCCCAGGATCAACACACACTCTACAATTATCATAAGTGGAGAGGAGGACAGCTTGAGGTAGGCTACAATGCTTGCCATGTTCAGATTTTCAGCCCACCTTCATTTCCAGAACTTGAGGTGGAAGAAGATTTTCAGGAGTTGGCTTGTTGGGAGATTGCTCATTTTGTTTGGATGATTTCTTGGGGATGGAGGATCCACATGAGGGAGATGTTCCTCAATATATTTCAGACTCCATGCCTTGAGTGGAGGCCTTCCAGTTCTATCCTTGCAGTTGCTTGAGGACAAGCAACATTTGGGAGGGGAGGACTATAATATTCTCAATTAGCAGCAGCTAATTGGAAATATTAATTTTGACTAATTTTGCCTTTATAAAGTTAAAATATAAATAAAGTGGGTGAAAAGGAGAACATGAACCGCTTAGGATAAAACACACTCCCTAAAGTCACTAAGGAGATATAATGTTGTGGTCAAGGTGGGCCAAGGGGGCCAAGTGACAACGTAGGGGGGGTGGCACACTTAGACAACGTAGGCCCAGCCAGCGCAGTTGAGTTGGCAGCGTGGGGAAAATAAAGGAAACGTAACATGGTGGGGCCCAGGGAGAGAAGGAGGCTCACCCAAGATAAATAGAGGAGAGGCTACCTCATTTTGGTCATCATTGGAGTTTATGCATTTGAAGTTGGTCATTGCGAGTTTGAGCATGCTGGATGTTTAGCCTGTCTGCAACGCTGTTTAGCACATTGAGTGTCTCCGTTCAGAGATCTCACCCTCAGCCCCAGGGGACTTCGAGTGCCTGCTCGGGTGAGGTAGTCCCATCAGTGTTATTGTAGGAGGATCGATTTGCAACATTCATGGAGGAGCAACGCGTCTATTGACTGCACGACATCTGTGGAGGAGCAACGCGTTTATTGACTGCGCAGTCCTGAGTGGGAGGAGGCAGTCCGTATTGGGGAAAGCTCCGGTTGGTATTCTTGGAGGATCTCGGTCTATTGGGGATTTATGGATAAGCGAGTGATCATATTATCGAGGATCCCAGGCAGTGGCTGCGTGATCATTGGGAGGAAAGCACATATCCACAATGAGGTATTTCCAGACAGCTACACGGCCGTTTTCAGCAGCTGGAACACAGACATGAAACACATCCATCCCATGCAACGCAGATCTGAAACATAGCCATCCCATGCAACATTCTGAGAATATTTCTTAACTTGCCTTGTGCAAGTTTAGGTGCTATCACTTTGATCACATATTTTACTCCCCTATATTTATCAGTATAATAAAATGGCTTAGCGTTCTCTTGGTATTTCTTGAGTATCTGTGCATGCTTTATATACATGCTATTGTATGTTTGCATTACTGTTATATCTTCCCTTTTGCATTTCGATTTCTATACCACTTGTGTTTTCCCCCACACTCTTAGACAGAGTCTGGAAAGGGCCAGATAGCCTCCAGATCTCATCCTCTTTTAATAGGTGAAATATCGGGTAAATTCCCTCCCAGTCCATCTCTGGTTAGAGTTTGCTTGTGTTTTAGAAATATCCCTGAAAAGGTATATTACAAATAACATGGCTGAGTATGAATCTTTGATTTTGGGCTTAGAAGTTTTGAAAAGAATGATTGCTCAAAATAATTCTATTTCAGAGATTCGTAATTAGTCATTAAACAAGTTGAAGGTGTTTATCAAACAAAGGATATAAGGATGAGGGAATATAGAAACTTAGTTTTGGACATGTTGGAAAATTTCCAAGGTTACTCATTCACTGTCAAAACTAGAAACCAAAACTCCATTGCTAATTCTCTAGCTGTCTCTGCAAGTCTTTTCATTATTCCTATACATTCCACTGAAAAATATGAGGTTTAAGTTTGCCATAGACTAGCTATCCCTAATAATATTACTCATTGGCAAGTTTGTGAGGATGACCAACAAGTGAAGAAATTTATTGAGCTGAAACAAGAGTTTGAAAATATACAAGTAGATCAGCAAAATATGCTTGCTGAATCTAAAGGAAATTCTGAAGTTTTGCAGCTAAAGAATAATTCCATACCAAAGGGTCTCATACCTCTTGAAATTTTTTTTGATCAGAATGATGTTTTCAAATCTCCTAAGATACAAGCTGATGATGAAGAGGTAGAGAGTTGTAACCTTGGTACAGTAGCTATGCCCAAAATGATTAAACTTTCAAAGTTTTGTTCAGTTGATATGAAGGACAAGTATATTGAGATGATGAAGAGATTCATAGATGTTTTTGCTTGGAATTATGCTGATTTGAAAGAGTATGACCCCACTATTATTCAACATACTATTCCCATCAAAGAAAATGAAAGGCCTTTCAAGCAGAAGTTGAGGAGGATTAATCCACTTCTTATGCCATTGATTGAGAAGGAAATCAAGAAACCCTTTGATGAAAAAATCATTGTCCCAATCAGATTCTCAAATTGGCTTGCAAACTTGGTTCCAGTTAGGAAAAAGAGTGGGGAAATCAGAATATGTATTGACTTCACAAACTTGAATAAAGCCTCTCTAAAGGAAAACTATCCTCTGCCAAAGATGGACCAAAGTTTGCAAAATATTGTTTGTTCTCAAAGGATGTCTATGCTTGATGGTTTTTCAGGATACAATCAAATCCTTGTACATCCGGATGACCGGGAAAAAACAACCTTTACTACACCATGGGGCACTTTCATGTATGTTAAGATGCCATTCGGTCTCATGAATGTAGGAGCTACCTTTCAGAGGGAAATGGATATTTATTTTTCTGAAGAGAAGGTCAAGATGGTGGTTGTTTATCTTGATGACATAACAGTCTTCTCAATGAGGGAATAAGATCACTTGAAACACCTAGAAATCATTTTGCTAAAGTGTAGAAGGTTTGGCATCTCTTTAAATCCCACCAAAAGTATTTTTGCTTTAACTTCAGGTAAATTACTTGGACACATTATTTCTAAAGATGGGATTAATATTGATCCAAACAGGGTCAATGAAATTCAGAAAGTGGATTTTCCTAGAAGCAAGAAGGAGATTCAATCTTTCCTTCGAAAGGTAAATATTGTAAGGAGGTTTATTCCTAATTTTGCTGAGATTGTGAAGGACATAACAAGGATGTTGAAGAAGGGAGTTTACATTAAGTGGACAACAGAGTCAAAGCACTCATTTGAGGAGATAAAAAAGGTACTCACTCAAGCACCGGTATTGATCAATCCAGATTTCTCAAAAGAATTTCTAGTTTTCACTTTTGCATTAGAAAATACTATTGCTGGAGTTTTGTTGCAAAAGGGACAAAAAGGTATTGAGCAGCCCATTTATTTTTTTAGTAGGAAATTAGCTAACTCTGAGCTGAAGTAAAATATCTTAGAGAAGCAAGCTTATGCCTTTGTTAAGGCTATCAAATATTTTAGAATTTATATTCTGCATTCTCATATTGTGGCTTTTTTTCCTAATATTGTTGTGAAAGACGTCCAAACTCAAGCTGATCCTGATGGTAAGAGGGGAAATGGATTGCTAACTTGCTAGAATATGATATAGATATCAAGCCAACAAAATTGGTCAAAGGAAAAGGCTTAGCAAAGCTGATGGCATAGTCAAACTTTGACTTTCTTGACATGAATTTAATTGCAAAAATATCAGAAATTTCAGATGAGGAAGAAGAACTAGTCCCTATTGAAGAAAAGTACATCACTTCATATTGGTATAAGGATATTGTTTTTGTCCTACATCATCATAAAGCACCTGCTGAGCTAAAAAAGTCTAAGGCAAGATTTGTGAAGCTAAAATCCTTGAGGTATTGCATTTTTGATAAAAATCTATTTTGGAAGGATACCGACAGTATTTTGCTGAATTGTTTGCTGGAAGAGGAGGCTGATAAAGTAATTGAGGAGTTCCACAAAGGAGATTGTGGAGTTCATCATTATTGGAAGGCCACATTGAAAAATATTCTTAGAGCAGGGTATTATTGGCCTACAATGTTTAAGGATGTATACAGAAATATTGCTGCCTGCCATGAATGCCAGATTTTTGATGGTAAGAAGAAGCTTGCACCTTTACCTTTAATTCCTCTCTATGTGGAAGCGCCATTTCATCAATGGGGGCTAGATTTTATTGGAGAGATTCATCCATCATCATCAGACCAACATCGCTGGATTCTCACAACGAATGATTACTTTACCAAATGGATTGAAGCAATCCCAACTAGGCAAGCAAATGATTTTGTTGTTATTTATTTTTTGGAAAATAATATTTTGTCTAGATTTGGTTGCCCCATGAAGATCATAACTGATAATGCATAGGCATTTAAGTCTAAGAAGCTAATTAATTTTTTTCATCAATATCATATTACTCTTGGGCATTCCACTGCATATTATCCACAAGGGAATGATCTTTCTGAATCTTCTAACAAGAGCATTGTAAGGATCATTAAAAAGATGTTGCAGGAAAATAAGAAGGCTTGGAATTTGAAGCTGAAGTATGCCTTGTGGGCTGATAGGATATGCACAAAAAGGTCAATTGGAACTTCACCTTATGAATTGGTATATGGAGCTAAAGCCATTTTTCCTACATCTTTAGGGGTACCTGTCATGAAGCTGCTTCAAGGATTAGAAGAGGAACCAAATGCAGTTCAGAGAAGAATCAATCAGCTAATAGCTCTGCAGGAGAAGAGGGATGAAGTTTATAACAACAATCAACAATCTCAAAATAGAATCAAGAGGACATTTGATAAGAAAATCAAGGAAGAAAGTTTTCAAATTCAGGATGTAGTGCTAAAATGGGAGGCTAGAATTGAAGAGAAAGGCAAACATGGTAAGTTTGAGAACTTGTGGAAAGGTCCTTTCAAAATAGCTACTTTCCATGGAAACAAGAATTACATACTGCAAGAGATGGATGGAAAATCATATGCCGGAGGACCTGTCAGTGACAAGTTTTTAAAGCATTACTCTTCTTAAAATCTTCTGATCATTCATATCATTATATATATTCCATTTTATGAGTTTTTCAGCTAATAATGACAAGCTAAATAAAAAATCTTGAGCCCGAGGTGAAGGCCATTAGAGTTTGAGGAGAAAGCTTGGAAATTTCAATTTTTTTTTTTCTGTTTTGTCAAAAAAATAGATAGCATCACTGGAACTACTCGTTCTTAGTGTACCACAGGGGCACACTATCCCAAGTGGAGCCACTATTATCACTCAAAAAAAAAAAAAATTCAAAACATCATTCTGAAAAGATTAATTAAGTTCATGGGTCAAAATAGGGTCTTAGGAGTCATTTCTTGAGTTTGACCAAGCGAAGTATTAATTTTTTTATAGTTTGAGCCTACCCTAGTGTTTAAATAAACTCATTTTTAAGGTCTTCATGTCAAGTCTTTCATCATTTTTGGATTCATTTAATTTCCCAATTTTTTTGTATCAAAACTGCCCAATTAGTCAAGGAACCACAGTTTCATAGCGCATGATGTTGAAAAAAGTCACTTTGCACTACGAAAGCACTGATAGTTTCGTAGCACAAACAACAAAAATTACACTACAGGCGCTACGAAAGCATGGTTTTGTAACTGTCTTGTCAGTTGAGTTGTCAAATGTCAGAAACCATTGGGAAAGGGTAAGATAGAGGCATGTTGAGTCATGTAATGATGAAATCGAAGTACACACCTACGTTTGCAGTCATCATGGTCAGTATAGGTTATGAGTGGGCCATCATTTTCATTTATGAAAGGACACTTGAAATTCAAATTCTTTCCTAATTGGTCATTCTCATTCCTTTTGCCTTCATTTGTAATGTCTAAGTTCTAAGTAACGAGCCAAGCTTGTGGCTAGTTCTTACAAAGGTTTATCACATCCATATCAAGCGAGGTTGAAAGATTTATATCAAGCGAGGCGGAGAGGTTCTCTGAAGAATATGGCAGAGGAAAGAAAAACACACAGAGGAGGACAATGCTTAAGGCATGAACCTGAAGACATGAAAGCAATAACTGAAGACCCATCAGTGATGGAAGCATTCAGAAGAGCAGGTTGCCTACAGTTTTGTGAGAAATTGCAGGGCTGTCACACATAGGTATCCAAGGAATTTGCTATGAATTTCAATGGAACAACCACTAAAGTGGGGATGCTAAGTTTGTTTATCACACGAGAGGTCATTGCTTCCATTAAAGAGATTCCAAGAGGTCAAGAAAATTGGTTCAAAGGGTTCAAATTTAATATGGCGCAGTGTAGAGAGTTCATGAAGCCTGAGCACATTGAGATGGATCTCAACAATGCTATCCCAGAAGCTGCATCAAAGATAATTATTCAAAACTGCTGCTCAACATTCAGAAATATTTTACCTGTGAAGGTAGTTATCCCAAGGTTTATTCATACCATTTCAAATTACTTCTACACTTCACTGGTAAGATTTTACTTGAATTACATTTTTATCTACATAGAAGTCTTGCAAAGATGGCTGATAAGGTGCAAGAAATGTCTGAGGGGAGTGAGACATCATTATTTCATCACGGCTTAATGAAATTATTAATTTTAGATGAACTTCAAATGATAGGCAGAGATTGGTCCTCATTCTTGTTTTTTAATGGTTTTGAGTTGGAAACCCTAACTTCTACAAGAAACCCTAAAGCTAAAGGAGTTCCATCACCACCACTAGTAGAACCAAGCCAAATTATGGTTGCAAAACCAAAATTACCTGCAAGAGTAAAGGTAAGAAATCAAACTGAGAAAAGGCTAGAGCAAATGAAAATTCTTGATACACCAACTCTCCCACTTTCAAAACAGAAATCAAAGGTTGTCAAAGATGCAAAACAAGAACAAGTTATCAGTAAACAAGGGACAAAAAGAATAACTAGAAGCCAAGCAGTGGTTTTGAAAGGAAAGAAAATTTCTATAGAAGACAATTCAGTAACAAAGGGGAATCCATAGGATATTATTCATGCCATTGACATAGAGGAAACACCTATTGTCCAAGCTGAATTTATTGGGGAAGATGAGCAGAAGTTGAAAAAGGCTAAGTCTGCAAAGAGATTAGAGTTTGAGGGGGAAGATGCAGGTTTCATTTTTCAAGCAAGAAAGCCTATGACAAGGCATGCTAGGAAATTAATGGAAGGCAGCAAAGAAGTTCAAAAACCCACTGAGACAGCTAAATCATCTAAAGATATTATTGATCTCTCATCACCCACAATGAAGTATATAATCAACAAATTAAAAAGGGGAAAAGAGAAAGTGTTAGAGAAAATAGAGTTTCAGCGCCTTGTGGAAAACTTAAAGTTGGAAAATCAGGAAATTGCTGCCATGAAAAAGAGAGCTAGAAAACACAGTGTCGAGAAAGTACAATTTAAAAGGATGAAGGCAGTGTGGGAAGGACAAGTTGATTCTGTTTCTAAAACTTTAGACAATACAGAGCAACTTGTCAAGTGGACAATTCCAGCAATAAAAGAAGCTAAGTTTGTCAGAATAATAAACACCCATCTGAGAGCTACTAACAAAAGACTTAAAGACCAGGTGAAGGATTTACAAGGGCAACTGGAGTTAATTTATGATGAGCTACAAAGAAAAGTCATTAAAATGTCAGTCATCGAAGAACCAATAGGCCAACCAATTGTAAATGAAGAAGAAATGCCTCAAAGAAGCTAAAATGAAGTTGGTTTATGGTTTGTATGGTTTGTAGATGATGAGGACAGGTTATATTTTGAGTTTTTGGGCAACCATAGTTTTAGTTTGACAAATTTATGAAAAAATATGTATACTCAGCAGTTTCTTAGCGCCTCTAGGCTTAAAAAGTAGAAAAGCGCTATGAAACTGCTGTGGCTAACTTTTTTGTTTCCTTTGATCAGTATTTAAGTGGTTAAAGGATGAGTTAAGAGATGAAATTTCTATGAAAGAGGTGTTGAAGGGTGATTAAAATGATGCAAGACGAAAGAGTCAAGTTTTTGGAGAAAAAAGGCTTGTAACGGCAGCGCAATAGAAAGCGCTACGAAACTGCTGTATTTTCGTAGCGCAATAGAAAGCGCTACGAAACTGCTGTATTTTCGTAGCGCAATACATTACATCCTTTTGAGAAGTTTTTGAAGTGGTTTTAGACAGTTGGAGGCTAAGAAAGAGTTATGGGACATGTTAAGCCAACTTTCAACAGCCAAGGAACACGAAATGAAGATTACATGATAGTCAGAATGTTCAAAGAAGGAAAAATATCCTATGCCTAAAAAACAGGGTACTGTTTCCTATTTTTGTGGAGGTCAGCTAAGTGGTCATGAAGAACTAAACGCCATTATCCAAATTCGACCATGTGATGATACACTTGTCAATGATGTAATTTCAAATAAATAAGGTTGTTATAGATAGTAATAAGGAGTTTGAGTCCTTTTCGAAATAGGACTGTCAAGTAGGATATGTGTCTTTTTGTAATAAATTTCATGTTTTATGGTTATGCAATGTGTCAATAGATAGAAATTTGATGTATCTAGCCTAGAGGCAGATCATCTGATAATGTAAGAAGTCCATTAAAGGCCATAGGGTCAAATTTTTCAAGGGTTGGACATTTTTGGCAAAACTGAGCTTGTTGTGAATTGACTGTTTTCAACTAATACAGAGATCTTCTATTTGAACAACCTGAGATTCTGAAGGGGCTTTTAGTGTTTTCCTATTCTATTTGTATTTCTTATATATCTCATTTGTATTAGTGTTCATCTATATTACTCAGAATTCATCTATAAGATGCTCTGACTTCCTTTATAAGTGAATTGACTATGTTTTTACATGTTTCATTTGTGTGTGCCTTATCACTAAAAACTCTGATATGCCTCAACTTCCATGTTAAGTAGATTCACTAAATTACTGAATTTCTTTGACTCCATAAGCCCAATGTATACATGTTGATGTTATTTTCAACCCACATCTATCATTATCAGTTTATTTCCTAAATAGATTTAGCCATATATATCTTTATCCATATCATTAACCCTTGAGAGAGCCCTCTTAGGCTGAGGAGGCTAAGCCTCAGTCAAAAGATTAGGTTTGAAATAGTTACATGAGATTGTCTGATCAAGCAGTCCATCAGGTCCAATTTTGTGATAATATTTTGGTGCGTCTGCCGGGAGCCTGAAGATTATACTTTCCCAAAAATTTTAAGCTAAACTTTTGAAGGTAGCAGGAGCTCAAGAAGCTGTTCAAAGTTCCATCCACCTTGGTCACTCCATTCAAAATTTATATGATCAAAGGTGGCTTCGAGAAGGAGATACATGAGGACTAATCCTGACCTAGATCCACCTACCATTATGAACAATCCAAACACTATTTCCAGAGGCAGTCAAGGTTTTTCTGAAATATCGGGTACTCCATCACATACAAAATCCTTGTCCTATGAAATATTAAGAAGTCTTGAAGATAAAAGAGTTGAAGATAAAATCCAGGAAGTGTTTTTTAGATCTGAAAGTGAAAAATAATTAACTGAAATTATCTTAGACTTGCATAAGAGAGGTATTGATACCTCAACCCTAGTAACACAGGAAGATAAAGAAGAGTTTTGGGAATTAGTTACTTTTGAGTTGTTGTTGGAAAGAGTGTATTTAGATAAGTTGAAAGAGCATGACCCTTTTGAAATCTTGTTGAAAAGTAAAGCTGGTTTTCCTCTTCCTGATTGGAGTTCAATTATTAGCTGACAACAAAGACCAAACAATCCTCCTCATAATAGTTCTTCATCCTCTATTGCTTCTATCCCTAAAGCTACTACAATCCCTTTCACCATGGCTGGAAATGTACCTCCTCCACCTGCTGCACCTACTAGATATGCCCCTCTTGTTCTTACAGCTATTTTACATGACCTCCCTAGAAAATATGCTGCTAGAATCAAAACTTGGGGAAGTGATGAAGAGATTATAGTAAAAGAACATGCAGATTAATTTAATGATTTTATAGACATGGAGGAGGTTGATCATGAAGATGTTAGGTTGAGATTGTTTGCTCAGAGCTTTACTAGTGAAGTTAGGAAGTGGTTAAAATCCCTTAATCCTGGAAGTATTCATAATTGGAATGAATTTGAAGATACCTTTTTGAGAAAATTGGGAAATAGAACTAATCCAATACAAGACCTCACTGAGTATAATAGTTTAAGAAGAGCTGTTGATGAAACTGTTCAAAACTTTTCAAAAAGGTTTAATAAGGTTTATGACTCTATTCCTACCCATTTAAAACCTCCACAAGCCTTAGCTCAGATGAGATATGCTGAAGCTTTTGATTATGACTTTTCTATGCTGCTGAGAGAGAGAGAGAGAATCCCCTACACTTGCTGAAATGAAAAATGATGCAGCGAAGGTGGAGGTTAATATGATAGCAGCAAAAAAGTAAAAAATGGGCAAGACTAAGTTAAAAGAATAAGAGAAGCCTTCCTCCTCTACCTCTGATGATAAATTTGATTCAATGATGAAAACAATGGAGAAGTTGATGGATAGGCTGGCCCTTGGGAATACCTATGCTCCTCATGCACCACATGAAACTCAGTTTAGAAACCCTCAATTTAGGAGACCTCAGAATCAACAAAGACCATGAGAAAATAGAAGTCAGCAACCTAATCCTCCAGTGAGACCTCCTTTCCAGGAGAACTTAATTGATGAAGAAGATGAACCTGAAATTCCTGAAGAGTCTATTCACTAATTAGATGAAGAAATTTATGAAACTTTCTTGACTAAAGAGGAACATGAAGAATCAGACCAGGGTAATCATGGAGAGGAACCATTATATTATTTTAAAGGGTATCAACATGCTATTTTTGAGATGCAAAAACAATACAATCTCAGAAATAGAAATGTGCCAATCATTGCAAATAAAACACAACCTAAGAAAGATAATCCTAAGGCTGTTGATGGCAAGAAAGATACTCCTAAGGTTGCTGAAGGTAAGAAAAATACACCACCTCTTCCTCCTATCAAAGAAGCTGAAAAATCTGTTTCTGTTTTCAGTTTGGAAAATGAAATTTCTAAGATCAAAATACCAGTACCTTTTGGTGATATTATCAAGGTAAATGAGTATAGAATCAAGATTGTTAAAATGTTAAATTCACAACCAGGAGCTGCTGATATCTTGAATGTACAAGAGGATCATCCAACCATATACTTGGGTCCAATATTAGAAGATGAACAGAATGAGGAGGTGCCTCCTTTTTATGTGAGCCTTAACATTCATGACATGACATTACATAATGCTATGTTGGATTCAGGGGTTTCCCACATTCTTATGCCCAAAGTAATCATGGAAAGTATGGGGTTAGAAATAACTAGACCATATAAGGACTTGTTTTCTTTTGATTCAAAAAGAGTTCAATGCATTGGTTTAATAAAGGATGTTGTTGTTGGTCTTACACAAGTCCCTTCCAAGGCAGTGGTCATGGACATCGTGGTAGCAGAAATTACATTGAAGTTTGGCATGCTATTATCAAGGTCATGGGTAGCAAAAATCAAAGGTACAATGCAGATGGACCTTACTTATGCCACCATTCCTATTTTTTGTGAGCAAAAGAGATTGTATCGAGAGACAAGGATGGATTACATGGTGAGTAGTAAAGATAAACCTCAAAATTTTCCAATTTATGCTCTTGATACTGAAATTGGATCTACTATTCTTTTCAATGAGTTGATTGATGAAGCAGAGAATGAGAAGGAAGCAGAAAATCAGTAATCTGAAATTTAGCAGTCCGAAAATCAGCAAACAGAAGATCAGCAAGTTAGTGATAAGATGGCAGAAGGTTGGCGGTCATTGCATTTTGATGGATCAGCAGGAAGAGAAGAGGCATGAGCAGGGATTTCGATCACAAGTCCAAGTGATGAAAGTAAGTTCTTGTCCTACAAATTGAACTTTGACTGCACAAATAATATGGCTGAGTATGAATCCTTGATTTTGGGCTTAGAAGTTTTGAAAAGAATGAATGCTCAAAAGATTTCTATTTTTGGAGATTCGAAATTAGTCATTAAACAAGTTGAAGGTGTTTATCAAAAAAAGGATATAAGGATGAGGGCATATAGAAACTTAGTTTTGGACATGTTGGAAAATTTCCAAGTTTACTCATTCATTGTCAAAACTATAGACCAAAACTCCATTGTTGATTCTCTAGCTGTCTCTGCAAGTCTTTTCATTATTCCCATACATTCCACTGAAAAATATGATGTTGAAGTTCGCCATAGACCAGCTATCCCTAATAATATTACTCATTGGAAAGTTTTTGAGGATGACCAACAAGTGAAGAACTTTATTGAGCTGAAAGAAGAGTTTTAAAATATACAAGTAGATCAGTAAAATATGCTTGCTGAACCTAAAGGAAATTCTGAAGTTTTGCAGCTAAAGAATAATTCCATACCAAAGGGTCTCATACCTCTTGAAAAACTTTTTGATCATAATGATGTTTTCAAATCTCCTAAGATATAAGCTGATGATGAAGAGGTAGAGAGTTGTAACCTTGGTACAGTAGCTATGCCCAAAATGATTAAACTTTCAAAGTTTCTTTCAGTTGATATGAAGTACAAGTATATTGAGATGATGAAGAGATTTATAGATGTTTTTGTTTGGAATTATGCTGATTTGAAAGAGTATGACCCCACTATTGTTTATCATACTATTCCCATCAAAGAAAATGAAAAGCGTTTCAAGAAAAAGTTGAGGAGGATTAATCCACTTCTCATGCCATTGATTGAGAAGGAAATCAGGAAACTCTTTGATGCCAAAATCATTGTCCCAATCAGATTCTCAAATTGGCTTGAAAACTTGGTTCTAGTTATGATAAAGAGTGGAGAAATCAAAATATGTATTGACTTCAGAAACTCGAATAAAGCCTCTCAGAAGGACAACTATCCTCTCCCAAGGATGGACCAAATTTTACAAAATATTGTTGGTTCTCAAAGGATGTCTATGCTTGATGGTTTTTCAGGTTACAATCAGATCTTTGTACATCCGGATGATCAGAAAAAATAACCTTTACTACACCATGGGGCACTTTCATGTATGCCAAGATGCCATTTGGTCTCATGAATGCAGGAGCTACCTTTCAAAGGGCAATAGATATTGCTTTTTCTGAAGAGAAGGACAAGATGGTGGTTGTTTATCTTGATGACATAACAGTCTTCTTAAGGAGGGAAGAAGATCACTTGAAACACCTAGAAAGAATTCTGCTGAAGTGTAGAAGGTTTGGCATCTCTCTAAATCCCACCAAAAGTATTTTTGCTTTAACTTCAGGTAAATTACTTGGACACATTATTTCTAAAGATGGGATTAAGATTGATCCAAACAGGGTCAATGCAATTTAGAAAGTGGATTTGCCTAGAAGCAGGAAGGAGATTCAATCTTTCCTTGGAAAGGTAAATTTTGTAAGGAGATTTATTCCTAATTTTGTTGAGATTGTGACGGAAATAAAAAGGATGATGAAGAAGGGAGTTGATATTAAGTGGATAGCAGAGGCAAAGCACTCATTTGAGGAGATAAAAGAGGCACTCACTCAAGCACTGGTATTGATCAGTCTGGATTTCTCAAAAAAATTTCTGGTTTTCACTTTTGCATCAGAAAATACTATTGTTGGAGTTTTGTTACAAATGGAACATCAAGGTATTGAGCAACCCATTTCATTCTTTAGTAGGACATTAGCTAACTCTGAGATAAAGTACAATATCTTAGAGAAGAAAGCTTATGCCTTGGTTAAGGCTATAAAAAAATTCAGAATTTATATTCTGCATTCTCATATTGTGGCTTTTGTTCCTATATTGTTGTGAAAGACATCCTAACTCAAGC
Organism: Pinus albicaulis; assembly: GCA_034641835.2. Classification (NCBI taxonomy): domain Eukaryota; kingdom Viridiplantae; phylum Streptophyta; class Pinopsida; order Pinales; family Pinaceae; genus Pinus; species Pinus albicaulis. The sequence goes on along the minus strand of JAXQQM020088980.1, from coordinate 7,383 downwards.
TGATCCTGACGGTAAGAGGGGAAAATGGATTGCTAACTTGTTGGAATATGATATAGTGTTGACGAGGAAAATCGTCCGGCCAACAGTAGGGGATCTCCCCAGTAGAAAGTCCCAATCAGACCTTGAACCGTTTGGAATAGGGATCCCGTCTGGGGTGCGGGTCCGGCTACCGCTTAAGTGACCTTACCTTTGGTCTCAAAAGAACTCGATCGAACCTGCAGACACACACTTATTCACATGATACAAAATACATGGTTGATGCATTAAACATGTATATAACACTACGCGTAGCGAGATAGATAATAAAGCATGCACGTCGAAGGAAATGTTGTCAAAAAGACATCTATGGGGTTATGCTTGTAGGCGATTCTGACCACAAAAGAAACAATTCTTTATGGAAAGATTCCCCTTTACTTTCTGAAAGATAAAATGAAATGCTAATAAACAAAGTCACTAACATCCATTCAGCAAGCAATTAATCCGAACACCATTAACACACATACAGGAAACCATGATGCATAAATGATGCCATTAAAGAGTGCAGTCTCATTAATCAAAAGATGTTTTGAAACTGTAAAGAAATACTCGTAGTGTTCGCACAACAAAACACATCAGATCCAAAAGGAGTTTCAACAGGTATTTGTATTCATATGCTCAAAGGGTGTTATCTTCAAATACAATGCTCTGTAGCTTTTAAGTCCAAAAAAAATAAGATCCTTTAAATTTTCCCCGGAGGGGGTTTTATAGATCAAAATTTCCCTTTGGGCTCCCTGACTCTTCGCCTGCCCACTGGTTGAGTTGCCCTGCGACATGGGAGAAAATTGTGACCTACGACCTCGATAGTGAGCGCGACTTGCGACCTATTGGGCAGTGTGACTTGTGACCTAGTGGGCAGTGCGACCTGCGACCTACTACCACTGAGTCATGGAGATGGGCGTGCAATAGAGAGATCAGGAACATCAATCTTCTTTCCTTTCAGGAAGTCCTGCTAGGTATGGTATTCTGCTGCTATGGGAGAGACTAGAGGGACCTCCTCTTTCAACCGATGCATGCACTCCAGAGCATTCAGGATTAGAGTTTCCTTCTTTTGTGAGATCTGGTTTGAAAGGGAGGCGAGCTTCGTGTAAATCCATACTGGCGCGACAAGAAACTGACCCATATTTTCTTGTGATGCTGCGAGCTCGAGGGCGGTAGCAGCTTGCTTGATGGGCTACAGAAATGACTGGATTTCTTGATCTACTTGCTCCCAGGTCTTACTTTCGTCCAATTCCCCTAGCGAAGGAATGTGGTGAAGAGTGTGCATCGAGTCTATGCCGCTGATTAGGTGGTCGTATGAAGACATTACTTTGTCCAAATCCTTGGATAGCTTGTCCTTGGATTGCATCTTCATATGGATTTTGACTTTGGCATCTACTGTATGAATCCAATCCTTCTTAGGCAAATGCTCGGGAGCTTGAGGGTATCACACTGTCCAGTCCATAATTTTATCTAAGGCAGCTGAGGCTTCCTTGAGCTGCTCGTGCTTCTGCTTAGTTTCTACTCGTGCTCTTACCAGTGGGGTGATTGTTTGTTTTATGGCGAACATTTCCCCATACACCTATCTCATGGTCGCCTCTAATACATCGCATTCTTTTAGAACGGTAAGTGGCACTTCATTGACTTGGGGAGCCTTGTTTCGGAGTTGTTGCACCTCTTCTTCCAACGCCGACCTCTCCTGTTCCGCCTTCTTCTCTCGCTTCTCTGCTGCTCGTAGTATGTTTTGTAGAGAAATGATTTCTCTACTCATTCGGGTGACATTTTCTCCCGTGGCCGCGGCAAAAGCCGTGCCTGCCGATGCTATCATCATGGGATTAGTCCTAGTATTAAGGACTATGTCTTTTTCAGTTGCAACCGTGGATGTGGCGGAAGGACTTTGTGCCAAGGACCTTCTCTTCTCTTGCCAGATTTTGAAAGAGAATTGGTCGAATGTGAGCCTGGTGAGGTCGAAGACCTCCTCCTCCTGTCCCTGGGGGGAATTAACATCAGAGAGCATGGTCCCTGTACCGCCTAGAGGTACTTCGAGGGGAGACATCTCGATGTCTTTTATCAATTCATCCTCCTCATCTCTCTTCTTCTTTTCCTCCTCCTCTTTCCTCTTCTTTTCCTCGTCTTTCCTTTGTTGGAGCTCGGCTTCCGTCTTCTCATGCTCTTCCTTCTGCTTGCATTCCGCTTCTGCCGCTGCTTCCATTTCGGCTTTCCTCTTTCGCTCGGCTGCAGTAGCTTGGTCTGCTTTCTTTTGGCGTTCCGCTTCTACTTTGTCAAGCTCTTTCTTGAGTGCCTGTTCTGCTGCGGCTTGCGCCTCCTTTTCATGTTTTTCCTTCCTGGCCTCCTCGGCCTGTTTCTTCTTCTGATCTGCCTTTGAACTCTTCTTGTGCTTCTCCTCATCCTTTTTTATCTTCCTTTCTCTCTCTTGCTGTGCTTTGGCCTCTGCTTCTTTCTGTTGAGAAGAGGTGTCAAGCCCTGTGCTGGTCCGGGGCTTTTTAGCTAGAGAGGAAGAAGCACCTCCTAACTTACGGCTCTTGTCCTCCAAACTCCGATCATCCGGATCCTCTTGGCCAGAGTCCGCCCTCGGAGCAAGTTTTCTATCTGCATTATACCAGTTTCTTCTCTCATCTTCTTCCGGGCGTTCTACATGCTGGTAGTTCCATTTGAATTTGGCCTTCTTGTAGTGTTCGGGAACTATCCTCCGCGGGTCGTATGTTCGGTGCTCTAAAGTCCTGAGGTGATAACTTTTAATCTCTTCTCCTTCAATCCCTACCTCTCTGAAATCTTTAACTGTGTATGCACCGATAGTGAGGGGTAGCGCAGGCCAGGGCTTCTTCTTACCTTTGGACAGGACCTTGGAGAAACCCGAGGACATTTGGTAACATATCTCTTGTATGAGCATCTTGTCTATAACGAAGCGAGGCATAGAATGAGGTGCCTTGAACGAGCCGAAGACTCGGATGAAAGTATATCCAGCGAACGGAAACTAATGCGCCACTTGGCCTAGAGTTTCCCTGGCTCACCAAGACATACAAGGGGTGTCCTAGCAAAATAATTTCCTGAATAGGGCGGGGATGAATATTTGGGAAATTGGTTCTATATCCTGCTTATACCTGGATTCCCAGAACACTTTTTTTTGTAGATGAATTGCACGGGTCTGTGTGGGATTCCAGTTATGTGCCCATCCCTCAAAATGCAGCCTTGTGTAGACGACATCCAATAGATAAGAGGCCATATAGAACTCAGAAGGCATTCCTTCATCTGGGGCCAATGCCGAGGACAAGTTTGTATGCATTGAGGTCATCAATATACCAGCCCAGTTGAAATGGGTGCCATGCATCGTTACATATTCCATGATAGTAGCCCATGTGCCATTGAAGGTAGTGGCGTCAGGGTGCCCGTACAATTTGCAAAGCATGGCAGCTACTAATTTATAAAATTTTCTTAGGCTGGCCATCGGATATTCTTGGTCTTTCTTGACTTTAAATTTGTCGGGCTCTGCCCACCACTGTCTGATAGTGTTGACTATGGGGACTGCATGGGCAAGAGCCCATCCTTCTGTAAAGTTTTCTTCCTGTTGAGGCAAAGATTAGTAGACATGGGCGTCCGAGTGTTGCGAAAGCTTTGCCTTCGCTGTCTCGGATCACGAACTTCTTGGGTTCTGTTTTTTGTATGATCCAGTCTCTCATTTCGGGACATGGAAATATGGCCGGATGAGCACTTGCGAGATGTAGCTTGGACCTTTTGACTTTTAAGTATACCTTCTGATCCGGGAGGTCTTCTGGAAATTCCGCTTCCGTTATGGCAAACTCATGGTACACTTGGTAGCATCGCATGCTATCTCCTTTTGCAAATGTACAAAGGGTATCTCTGTATATTGGGGGTGGGGATACTGGTATGTCCATCTCCACCTCTTCCACTGCCACGTGCTTGTCTTTCTTCTGAGATACTGGGGGTGCCATGTCTCTAGAATTCGAGAGAACAGGTATACACTTTGCGTCTGCTTCAAGTTCACCTGTCATATTCATGAAAGAATCCCATGATAAGAACGACATGACGATAAAAGACCAATTTACAGTTTGTCAATGATTTTAGCTGGGACACAAGAAAAATGGAAACAAAGGTCTATTGGGTCGCGGGGTCGCAGATTGAGAGAAAGTAGCCAACATGCGACCTTGCAACCTTGCGACTAGGTCACTGGGTCGCTGGGTCACGAATCGTGAAAAAGTATAAAAAATGCAACCTTGCGACCTAGGTCGCTGGGTCGCGGGGTCGCAAATGTTTGAAAACCGTGAAAGTGCGACCTTGCGACCTTGCGACCAGGTCGCTGGGTCGCGGGGTCACAAATGTTTGAAAACCGTGAAACTGCGACCTTGCGACTAGGTCACGGGGTCGCAGGTCGCGCTAGGGCTTCCCCGGGGGTTTTTGGCGTGCGCGACGTGAAGTGGTTTTCCCCTTAACTGGAAAAATGAAAAACAAAATGGGACAAGATGGAGTCAAGGGCTAGCTTTAGGAGTAGGGAAGTAGCCATGAAAGCCAAGACCAACAATGGTGATGATTTTGAGCACAGTGGGCACAGTGGGGGGAAACAGGAATTAGAACAAAACCCTGAGTAAGAAAAATAGCCAGTGGTTAAAGAAAATGTACAATTTAAAGGCTAAGGGTGCCTGGGATTTAGCAAGAATGACCAAGAAGGAAACAGCAGGAGGGAAAAGACAACTTACCCAGGAAAATCGCGCGCCAGTCGACCTGTCAGAGCCGTTTTTTTCTATCCGTAGCATATGAAAAATGAAACCTAGCGACCTCCTTTATATAAAAAGGTCGCACGTGTGAGCATTTAATGAGGTTTCAAGGTCGCAATTTGATCTATTAGAGAGATATGCGACCTTGCGACCTGTGGGTCGCAGGGTCGCAAGGTCGCAGAGTCGCAGATTTCCTTAAAAGTTGAGTTTTGCGACCTTTCGACCTTTAGGTCGCGGGTTCACAAGGTCACAAAGTCGCAGTTTTATAAAAATGGATTTTTGCAACTTTGCGAGTTAGCCTTCCAGACTCTTTACTTGGTTTTTATTTAAGTTCAAGGGGCTCCAAAAAAATTTTAAGTGGGAGTTTTTTTGGAGGGTGTTGTAGAGGCTACAACAAATGGTGATTCACTGGACGAACTTAGAGTCTATGCCAATGGTTAGCCTTGGAGGGGGGAGGGAGGGGTCTTCGCTCGCTGTTTCTTTTACCTTATGGTCAACATTGCCTAGCTTTTGGCACCTCGCGAGGTTTCTCATCCTTCTGGCTTGTTCGGGCACTGATTAACCAAATTTCATTCCTTCAAATCTCTAGACCGAGAGGGTTGGAGGACTCCAAGTAGCTACAGGATCCGGTACGATTATTTTTTCCTCATCGTGTTGCTCCGCTGCCATCGAACCTCTCGGTCCCAGCGAAGTCACTGCCTAGGAATCGTGAGCGTTGCTCCGCTGCTAGCGAGCCTGGTTAGTACCCCGGCGGAGTCGCTACATCACCTCTCTGCGCAGGAAGCCTTTCTCAATCCTTTACCCTTTATTAGTGTGCTATTGCAATTATTTTGAATGTGCCTGGGGCACTTATTTAGTGGTGCTCATGGCACTTATTTGAGATGGGCCATTTTCCTGGGCGGATGAGGGATCCCGACTTATTTTTCTTGCAGAGAGGTTGTTCCTGGTCTGGTCTGAGGACTTTTGTTTTTCCCAGATGTCTTGACGCAACATGGAGTATCTATTTTCCCTTCCGATCTAGTTACCACTGCATCGCACTTTTTTTTCCAGACACCCTCTCAAACTTTCCAGGTGGGCTCCCTGCTTGATGACTTGAGCTAAATTATATGCTGCCTTTAGGTGCCGGTAACAAGCAAGCCTTTACCACCTTTGTGTCTATCGAAAAAAAGGCCTTCCATCAGCATAGAACCTGTTGCAGTATGCCAAATGCGTAGCTCCGACAAGACCTACCGTTTTACAAATTTATATATTATTTTATTTTATATATATATTTTTTTTGTTATTTTTTTTTTTTTTTTAACAAACGGGATGAAACGGGAACTATGGTACAAGGATAAGATAGCCCTCCAAGGGCTACTAAGTGAAATAATGTTTGAGGTCATGGTCGTTTACCGGGAGGACCTCGACTCTTCCCTCAAGGGTTTGTAGTCTAAATCTATGGGAACCTAATTTTTCTTTAACATGGAAAGGACCTGTCCATATTGCTTGGAAGTTATAATGTTTTCCTTTTTCTTCGTGAGCTTTATCCCATTTCAGGACCAGGTCTCCTACCTCAAAGTTTTTATTTCCTGCAGATTTTCTATCAAACCATCTCTTGATTTGGCTTTGGTGGATGGCGAACTTTTCCCGGGTTTTTTGCCTTTCCTCCTCCAACTTCAGTAGGGTGTCAATTCGAGTTTGCAAGGTGGGGCATGGGGTACCATGACATTCCTGGGACAGCTGAAGGGCAGGGAGAGATAAGTGGGGAGGAAGAACAACTTCTTTTCCATACACAAGAAAATAAGGAGAGGTGCCTAGGGAGGACTTAGGCATGACACGGTCGGCCCAAAGTGCATTGTGAAGGGCGTTGTGCTAGTTGCGCTGGTGGGACAGTAGGGTCTTCTTGATGATGTGGATCAGATTTTTATTAGTCGACTCAGCTAAACCATTTCCTTGGGGATAGTAATTTGCCGAATGTTTAAGAACGATACCGTTTTCCAGGGCAAAATCACATAATTTAAAAGATGAAAAGTAAGTTGCATTATCAAAAACCAAGGAAGTTGGAACGCCAAACTTGGTGATGATGGAACGAGTGACGAATTATATTACCTCCTGATCATTGATTTGGCATAAAGGTGCTTCTTCGACCCACCTGGTAAAATAATCGGTAGTTGTAAGAATGTACCGGTGTTGTTTGGAGGAGTGAGGTATGATTTCGCCAATGACGTCCAAGCCCCACTGTTGAAAAGGTTCTTCTACTGCTACCGACAGTAAGGGGGCGACTGGCCGCGCTTCTCAGTTTGCGAACTTCTGGCACTAGATGCACTTCTGGACATATGCATGCGCGTCTCTGAAAAGGGTTGGCTAATATTATCCTGCGCGCATTATCTTATGGGTGGTGGTATCCCCGGAAAAATGACCCCCAGCTGGTCCGTCGTGTAGCTCAGTCAAGATTTTCTGCGCTTCATCATGTTCTAAGCAGCGCAAAATGACCCCATCATAATGTTTCTTGAAAAGCTTCCCATGGATCAGCTGGTAAGATGCCGCTTTGAGTCTTATCGCATGTTTCTGCTGGGCAGTTAGAGCGGGGTCCAGAGTACCCTGGGCTAGGTATCCTAAAATGTCCGAGTACCAAGAG
>JAXQQM020058040.1:0-10167 GCA_034641835.2 Pinus albicaulis | reverse complement strand
GTGCTACACCATTTTTTGGTCATCTAACCTATTATCATTAGATGGACCCAAGTACACCATGTAAGACCAATTTTACCCTAAGTAAAATTGCTTTCACTATGTTAAAACAGGAAACCCAAAAAGGAAATATTAAACAAACCTATATTTGTTTGATTTTCCTCATGGAATAATTAATTAAACCATAATTTAATTATTATTCCCAGTCATGTTTAACCCAAAATCAAAGAAATTAATTAGATAAACCTTTATTTATATTATTATTTTCTAGGAATAATTATTTAAACCTTATTTAGATAATATTCCTTGTTAAATATGACCAAATCATCCACAAATAAATAAATAAATCACTATATATTTAATTATTTTTCAACCACTTCCTTAAATAATTAAATAAATCATTATTTATTTGATTATCTCCTAACCGCTTCCTTAAAAAGATAAATACATCATTTATTTATTTATTTTTGACAAATTAAGGGATTTGACCCAAGTCAAATACCTTTTCCCTCCAACAAATATAATAAAATATTCCATAAAAAGTGGATCTAGATCTGGTTAACCCATGCACCAAGATCTAGAATGACCCAATATTTTGTTATAAATAGGAGGGGTTTTCCTACCATTCGTCACCTTTTGTTGCCTATTAGATCACTCTGGATCTATACACTTGGTCACCATTTTCTGCCATTTGCTGTGAGAGCTCCCTTTGAGTTCCATTCTTTGTGTGGGTTTTCTACACCAACAAGAGAGAGAAATCTTAGATCTGAAGCGCTGAGGACTTCCAAGAACCCATCCCACTGAGGAGAATTGGATACGCCTTCTTGTTTTCCTCCCAGGTGCCCCATTAATATAAAAATTCTTTCAAAATTGTTCTTGTCTTGTCTATTGGTATATGGAGCAAACCCTTATTTTTTCTGCTTAATGTCTTTCCATGCATAGATCTGGTTTTTGCAGCTCTTTTATGTTCAACTAATCACAGATCTGAAGATATTGGCAGCCACTTTTGTTGTTAGGGATATTAGTTATGCGTAGCTAAAGTGGTCCTTTTTTGTACACTTTGACAAAGGATTCATACTAACAGATGGCGACTCCACACGAGTTTTAAATTACGACTGCTGTCGTTTTTCATATTCCTACATATCCAGCTACTTCAGACCCTAGGGTTTCTTTTCAGCTATTTATTTTTCCTATTTTTATGTTTTTTTTCTCACATAAAACCCTAAAACATCAAAATTTCTAACTTCCGTGTGTTTCTGGCCCTATTGCGCAGGTAAGGAGGAACACAGCGCAAGCGAGATGACAACTCTTACGAAAATACTTGAGACAGCCGGAGCAGTGCCTGCAGCCCATAACCTACGACTTTGACCTCCAGGTTCCGCACTGCCCCTTTCTGCGACACGCGAAAGCGAGGTCGGAACACCAAGACTGCGGTTTCGGTGATTTTTAAATTAAATGGGTTTCTTGCCAACCATGTGGGGTCTTCGGCCCTCTGTTCTCAACCAGCAGCCAGAGATTATGATCTTTGTTTTTACTCATCTAAGTGGGAACCTAGCCCCCTAGGGCTTTAGTACCCTCCACTTTTTGTGGAAGAGTTTTAGCTGTTTCAGCCGTCTGTTTTTCAGAGCTTCAGCCTCCCTTTTTCCAGATCTGTTACCTCCCTTTCAGATCCACTGTAATCAGCTCTTCTACCTCTCAAATCACCTCCTGAAGATTTGTTTGGATCTACTTTTAGGGCCTCCTCCTTGCCCTCTCTGCTTTTGCTGATTACCTTCCTTATTTTAGCCACCTTGCCTCTGTCTCTTGGCTGTGATCTGCACCTCTTTTCAGCAGTTTTATCCTTTAGATCCCTGTCCCTTTTGACCCTAGATCTATTGGCCTCTTTTTATGTGTGTTTTGACTAGACTTTTGCCCTCTTTTAGAGTAGTTTTGAGAGACCCGCCTTTTTGGGTTAGATTGATGCATGTTTAGCTGTTAAATGTTCTGTTATTTCAGCATTATATACTGTTCTCTGCAGATTTCTTTTCAGTTACGCAGCACACTTTTTCTTGCTCTCAAAACGAAAAGGGTTTAAAAATTAAAATTAACGCACAGCACACACTGACCCTAAGTGAAGAAGCGCCTGGTTAACACCGCCTGGCAAAGACTCTAAAATCAATTGTCACTGCACCTTGTCTGCCCTTGACCTCTCTTGATTTTGTCCCTTTCTGCCCCTGTCAGTTTCCTTCTTCCTGTCATCATTGCGCCCCCTAGGCGCCTTTACCGGAGACTTCTTGGCCTTCACCCTCAGTTTCTGGTCGATCGACCTGCTCCGACCCGCCGTCGTCGAGCCAGTCCTCCTCCGAGTCCGCACTCCGACTCCTCTCCTGATCCATCGGGTTCCCTTTCTCCTCCTGGTTCTCCCCCTGTCACCTTCACCATGTCTGGTCCAGGGCCTAACGCTGGTGGTGCTCCAGGCCCTAATGCCGGACCTGCCACTAGCCGAACCGCCACAGGAACTACCTCGGCCACACCCTTGCTGTCGTACATTGCAGGCCTCAGCCTCCCCGATTTCAATCAGTTGATCAACGACCCGATCCACCACGATGTTGGTTTGCCTGCTATGCCAACCAAGCTCCCCTCCGACATCACTAAGTTCGAAGGCCTTGCTGGAGAAGATCCAACCAATCATGTCCGATCTTTCCACATGTGGTGTTCCTCCAATTCCATTACCGATGACTCCATCCGTCTTCGTTTGTTCCAACGCACGCTTACCAGCGAAGCTTCTAAATGGTATGTTGAACAAGCCACCTCTTCCCATACCACCTTTGCGACCCTTGCCCAAGCCTTTTTGTCTTATTTCCAGCTCCCTCTCCAATACGACACTGGCACAGAGCTCTTGACTTCCTTCAAGCAATCCTCTTCAACCCGCCTTTCTGCCCATGTTCAGGAATGGCGAAGAAGACGAAGCTTATGTCGAGCCCCTCCCTTCGAAGATCGGGTTTATATGGACTGGTTCCTTCGCACCCTTCCAGCTCCCATCGGCAAAGATGTCGCCTCCCATTTTCCTCAAACTGAAGAAGCCGCCCTCCAAATAGCCTTGAAATATGACCTGATCTACGCTCAGTCTGGTTATGTTTATACCGTTCTTCCTGACCTCCCCAGGCCCGGTGGCACTAACGCCCCAGGGGCATCCCATTCTGCCGACGGTATCGTTGGAGCCCTTTCCCATCCGTACGCTCAACCTCCTATGGGCTATGGTCTCCCTCAGGGAGGGGCCAGCACCTCCAGCACTCTTCCCCCTCCCGGTAGCATGTATCCAGGACACGGCATGCCTCCTCCTTTTGCCCAACCTTCTGCGTACCTCAATGTTGCCCAACCTAACCATTACCTTTATCCGCAGCCTGGTGCGCCATCTCCTCCAGCATATGCACTTCCATCTCCCTTGCCTCCTCCAAACCCGCAACAGCACTTACAGCCCCCTCCAAGGCAAGTATTTGCACAGCAGGGTGCGACTAATCCCCCTTCTCCTCAAAGAAGGCAGAGAGGCAATCCAAACCAATCTGCCCCTGGTACTCGTGGACCCAATTCTGGTGTGGACCCTAACACTGCCAACCAGCAACAGGGCATTCAGCCCAAGCCGGACAGGTCGCTTCGCACAAACAAGCCTTGTTCATGTTGCGGTGTTTATGGTCATTATACCCATGATTGTCCCCTCTTACCCCAGATGCGGCAGATGTGGGAGTCTCAAGCCACATTGCACGGACAACATGCCTCCCCTCATGCTCCTCCTAATGTGGCCACTACCCAACCAGCTGTGTTTACTGATCCTTTCCCTCAGCAAGGATTCGTGGCTACCCAACCGCCTGACAGCCAGGTCGCCACTCCCCCTTCCCTTTCTGGTTCCTCTGATTACCAGATCCTTATGATGCACTCCGATCCTTCCTCGACCATCGACCTTCACCTTCAAACTCGGTCTCACCAGTACCCCAAGCCTCCTGCTCAGTCTGCCCCCGAGCCTCCTTCTTCAGGTTCTACAGAGCCTCTTTCGACATCTAGTGGCCCCTTACATATCCCTCAACCCAAAGTTGAGGTTCATACCAAGATTCCTAAGGGGCCACTAGGTCGAAAATCTACTTCCGGTCGAGCTGCTCATTCGTATAATATAGTAGATGATTTGGCGGAATCCCCTGCTGCCATTTCCACACTGGAACTCCTCCAGTCGTGCCCTTCCCAAAAGAAGGCTCTACTATCTATCGTGGGCGCTGTAGATCCTGCTGATGACCAAATGATTTTTTTTGACGCCAATCAATCAGACCATCCTCCTCTCCCTCCTTCCGTCACCTTCCAAATCCGAGTCAAAATCCGGAATGCCAACGTTTCCCGGTGTATAATTGATGAGGGGGCATCCACCTGTGTGATGTCTACTTCGGTTTGGAAGCAACTCGGATCTCCTGAGCTGGCCCCTTCCACGATCACCCTTCGAGCGTGGGACGGCCATGCCTCCCAGCCCATTGGCTTATTCCGTAATTGTCCTATCACCCTCGCCGGTAAGACATAACATAGGTGTCGCAAGGGGGCACCTAAAGATAAGACCACCATGACTGACCCGGCCCCTCCTCCGCCCACAAAGCCCTGTGCCTTATGTGATGTCACCGATCATGCCACCCATGCTTGTCCCGAGTTGCCCCATATTAAGCCCATGGTTAAAGTCACGTTCCCCGAGTCTACGGTCCCTGAAGCCTCCATTCCTTCTTCGTCCGTAACCAAGAACCCCAATACTCTCCACACCAACAAACCCTGTGCTTTGTGCGGCGTTCATGGCCATTACTCCCACCATTTTCCTCACTTGACGCATGACCGCGCCTCTTTAGAGGTGGTCCGAGAGTATGAGGTTGAAAAAAATCAATCCGCCTCTCCCATCCTTGTGTAGTATGCTTCAGGTCAGCCTGAGGATCCCCCCGCTCCCATCGACATTCCCCCCCCTGATGTTCAGATGACGGAGTCTACTGTAACCATTCTTTACCTATCCTCCTATATGAGACACTTGGAGCCTATCCCCCCTGCATACTCCCCTGTTGTGTCACCTAACCACCCCTTTTCTACCCATACGCGAGATCACTCCACCCGTGTCTCTGTTGACCTCTGCAGCCCGAGTCCTCTCCATACTTCCGATAACCCTCGTATACCACCCTCCAGTTTGTATATGAGTCACAGTCATCCTGCTCCTTGCACTCCCTTCCGCAGTTGCCGCCTGATGTCTTCTATGCACTCACGCTGCCGTCATTGCCTCTCCTCCCCTCATTTGTTGTCTTGTAACACCATTCTGCAGGACGCCCCGTCCACACCCTTTATCGGTTACGCCGATGGTGCAAGTCGTTACTCCTGGAATCTAGCCTCGGCAGGTTGGGCCATCTTCACCCCCTTGCATGCCCTTGTTCTCTCTAACGGGGTTTGCATTGGTTCTGCCACCAACAATCAGGCCGAATATGATGCAGTGCGTGGTCTCTTAGCCGATGCCCTCTTCCATCGCATCCTCCATCTGCACGTTTGTTTGGATTCCCTACTTCTTGTCATGCAACTAAATGGTGTTTATCGTGTGCATAACCCTGTGCTGTTTAGATGCTATTATGAGTGAAACTCTTGATACGTGCATTTGAAACCATAACTTTCAACCATGTACCTCGAGAACAGAATCACTATGTAGATAGTATTGCAAACCATGTTCTAGATTGGCATTTATCACACGCATTTCATACAAGACAATAACATTCATTATCATTTAAAAAACGATGCATATCCATAATATGTGTCGCAAAAACATGTGTTTAGAGTCCATCTACTCTGATACATACGACATGCCCATAGCATGTTACAAAACTGGGGGCACCACTTGCCCCTACATACATACTAGGGGGCACCACCTGCCCCACACCTAATCACTATCTGGCGGATCCCGAGCCAATAGCTCTGCCCCTGCAGCCTGTAGATCACGAATCCCCTGACCAGCCATCGCCATGCGCCGCATGACCCCTCGCCATTCCGAGGGCAGACCAATACATGGTTCTATGTACTGGTCGTCTAAGTCCTGCCACCCGCGCTCTGATACTCCGGTCAGCAACCTTTCGCATCTACGGCGGATGTCCTCCAGAAGGGTGGCTGCATCCTCATTTCGCGCTGCTCTCGACCCACTTGGACCTGCAGCTCCAGCTGCTGCCCGTCGTCCCATATATCCGGCCGACCTTACCGGTGCTATATCTGCATACCAACAGTACATGAATCAGTACCCTAGCTACTATTCAAAACACTGTAACATGCCCATACAAGAATAGCAATCTGTCACTTACCATCGGGCCCCCAGACTCGACCAGGCAGAAGTGGCAGGTCCGGGTCTCCACAGTAGCTCATCCCACTATAGGGATAGTCGTCTATGTACAATGGCATCTGATCCCAATGGGCAAAAAACTCAGGTCAAAACACTCGCCCGACCGCCCCTCCTCCTCCTCTGCACAATAGCCGTCCCCAACGGCGCATCCTGGGCTCTCTCGGGCCCCCATCTGGAAGCTGTACATGAGGCCTCAAGGTCGGGATCTTCTCAAAGAAGAAGGCGCACAATAAAGTCCCATATGAGCAATCATGGTTCACCTACCGCCTACATAGCGACAATTGTCGCTTTAGCGACACCAACATCATTTGGGCCCACCCATAGTAGGTCCCACCCAGCACACTCTCCACTATCATCATATGCCCCCCAGTGATGTGATGGAGCGCCTGGTTGCCCAGGATACATAGCACAACTGCAGCCACTGCACGGGTTTCTAGCCTCTCTAGATCCCCGATCATTATTCGAGTCCCCTTGACTTGGAGACCCGGTCGACAATGACGCTCCACAAACTCCATGATATGCCGCCCCCGCGGCAATACTGGCTGTGTGTTTCCCACCATCCCCAGTGGCGGGAGACCAGTCAGGAAATACACGTCCTGGACCGTCAGTTCGATCCTGTGCCCCTGCACTACAAAAACCCTCTTGATGCGGATCCCATTAAGCGATGTCTGAATGACAATAGTAGCTCTCCTACTCTCATCAAGGGTTCTCCAAACATGAGAACCCCAAACACAGCTTGATGTGGGCCTTACGGCCACTGGATCTCTGCCCGTAGTGTCCCCAGGTCCCTTTCTCTCCAGTTAACCCGTAAATCTGCCATACCTGCACAAACACATCATTTTTGTCAGCTTACAGATCGGGAAAACCATAACCAAACACCAAAACCAAACTTCCAGCCATAAAACAGCACCAAAACCCCCTTCATCTCCCAGGTCGCACTTTTTTGCCTAAAACCTGCTTCCGAGGTCGCACTTTTTGGCCCAAAAAGTGTGACCCGGCCATAGAGATGAAGGAGGGGTTGTTTCTGGGATTCTGGGCCCTAAAATGAAAATTTAATCCATCAAAATGCAAGAGAAAGGTTAGACCTCTTACCTGCAACTGACGGATCGCGATTCCAACGGTCGGTTTGTTCGCTACGTTCGCCGCAAGATTTAGGGCCTTCTCTCCTCTCTACATTCACCACAGCAACAATAGAAAATGAGTGATTTTGGAGGGAAAACTGCCTTATTAAAAGAGAACCCCTATTTCTTCTTTCGACTGCTGCGACCACACCGTAGCCCCGTTTGACGAACCATCTGCACCATTGGAAAGCTCTCACCGAGCCCTCAAATGGGTATCAATTAGTTTTTTGTGATCTGATACTTCACCATGACACATTTTGTCCAAGAAGGGTCACTTCACCTCTCCTTAAAATCGAATTTCCTCACTTACGACACTTGTACTTGGGGCACCATCTTGCCTCCTTACTTGTCCTTGTTCGTGTTGATTTTCATCATGAGTTCCCATCATGTACTCATGTTTCCACGGTCCCCCATTGGGGCCTTTACTGTGTGGCAGCACCATCGAGTCGCCCTTGCTTAGAGCATCCAAGTTGAGTCATCATTCCCTCCATGGAGTTTATACCAAGTCCCTTTGTACCCCACTATAGCCCTCCATCCTTCATTGCTTGGTCTCTCTCTTGTGTCGCACATTATGACCTTCAGTTCCACTGTCCCCCACCCCTGATGATGTTGTGTCAGTCGCTGCCATGTTATTCACGCCCTTTATGCTCTAGCAAGGGAAGTCGTCCATTAGCTACTCAGTCCTTTGCACTTCACTATCATCATTAGTGTCAGTCTGTCCATCGCTCTACTCTTTTCTCTCGTGCCTTAGTTGAGGGTCTCTCATTTCCTCACCTATGGCGGACCTCCTTCTGTCAACATCAGCTCATTCATTCTAGAATCCAGGTCTAGAGGGTGGTGTACCTTGGTCCCAGCTTCCACTCTTATTCGGTGCCTCAGATCAGGCAAAGGGATATCTCCTTTCCCTTTGGCTTGATTGTTTCTCCAGCTCCTTTCAGCATGATCGAGATCCGTATACTTGATGGTCTAGTGATCCAGCAGCAGCTCTTGATGATTCCCCGGGTGTGTGTGAGATGTCTCAACCCTCATGAGGGGGTGGCCCTGCAGGTAGCCCCCCACATGCCCATATGACCTCTTCATTGCAGCCTTCGATGCAGCTCCAGATATTTGATGATGTTGGCCATAGCCACTTGCAGCGCCTCTTTGACTTGCATGTATCAGTCAGATTTTGTGAGCACTTCCCCATTTACAGGGGGCATTTGGGTTGTATTTGTATCTCATGTACTCAGATATTATTGTACAAGTCCTGGCTGTTATCCCAGGCACAGCATGTATGTGGGATTCCTCATTGTATTTTTATCTGGCTCATGATTATGCTAGCTGTCCTTTATGGTTCGGTCCCTTGTTTACTGGACACACTATTGTTTTGTACTTTGTCTCGGCGGGCATAGGTATGCCTCCCCCGCCGCCTTCAGCACATGTACCCTCTCATAAAAAGAGACTTGTCGCACCTGCGAGTCTCGTCTCCTCAGGGTCTAGTCCTTCAGCACACTATCTACCTCACGTTTCTCTCTCTGACATCCCTTTTGTTGTCTAGTGATCATGTTCTTACAACGTACTTTGGTCATACGATTTTCTCCTGACACTCGCACGCTGGGGGGCAATCTGTTACACCATTTTTTGGTCATCTAACCTATTATCATTAGATGGACCCAAGTACACCATGTAAGACCAATTTTACCCTAAGCAAAATTGCTTTCTTTGCTTTCACTGTATGTTAAAGCAAATTCAGAAAAATACCCAAAGTAAACCTACTGCAGGTTTCCTCGCTGAATAATTAATTAATACAGACATTATATCCTAGGACTCACATATTATTAAAATCAAAGAAATTAATTAGATAAACCTTTATGTATCTTATTATTTTCTAGGAATAATTATTTAAATCTTATTTAGATAATATTCCTTATTAAATATGACCAAATCACCCACAAATAATTAAATAAATCATTATTTATTTAATTATCTTTCAACCACTTCCTTAAATAATTAAATAAATCATTATTTATTTGATTATCTCCTAACCGCTTCCTTAAAAAGATAAATAAATCATTTATTTATTTATTTTTGACAAATTAAGGGATTTGACCCAAGTCAAATACCTTTTCCCTCAAACAAATATAATAAAATATTCCATAAAAAGTGGATCTAGATCTGGTTAACCCATGCACCAAGATCTAGAATGACCCAATATTTTGTTATAAATAGGAGGGTTTTTCCTACCATTCTTCACCTTTTGTTGCCTATTAGATCACTCTGGATCTATACGCTTGGTCACTTTTTTCCATTATTTGCTGTGTGAGCTCCCTTTGAGCTCTATTCTTTGCATTGGGTTTTCTACACCAACAAGAGAGAGAAATCTTAGATCTAAAGTGCTGAGGACTTCCAAGAACCCATCCCACTGAGGAGAATTGGATACTCCTTCTTGTTTTCCTCCCAGGTGCCCAATTAATATAAAAATTCTTTCAAAAATTGTTCTTGTCTTGTCTATTGGTATATGGAGCAAACCCTTGTTTTTTCTGCTTAATGTCTTTCCATGCATAGATCTGGTTTTTGCAGCTCTTTTATGTTCAACTAACCACAGATCTGAAGATATTGGCAGCCAATTTTGTTGTTAGGGCTATTAGTTATGCGTAGCTAAAGTGGTCCTTTTTCATACACTTCGACAAAGGATTCATACTAACA
>JAXQQM020058336.1:0-22961 GCA_034641835.2 Pinus albicaulis | reverse complement strand
TCCCATGATACTAGCGTAGTTGAGAAAGGCTAAAATTCCTAAGGAATAGGGATCACATTCCTCATGAATTGCGTGAGCAAGGAGGAAGTTTGAACCGATCTTTGAGAATTGGCTAAGTGTTGGCTCGATTTTTTACGAATTAGTGTGAGACGATAGGCGAGTGCAAGAGACTCTTGTGAGAAGAGTTCATTTTAATTGTTTCATGATTCCTTGGTTCATTATACAATAGAGAAGAGGGGTTTTAAGCAGCAAGCTTTCCTCGGGAAAATATCTGTATTGTGTTTTGATTTGCTTCTTTCTTTACTTGTTCTGATTGGCGATCGTGTTTATTTTCCACAATCGATTTGTAGAAGGATTCAATATCTTGCTTTAGTGCATTGCTTGATTGGATTAAATCTATTGATATACATATGTTTGTATAATTTCTACACATATTTGATTTCGGTTGTCGTGACATTCCTACTCAAATAGTAGATCACATGTTCAGTGAAAGATTCATCTTCCTGAACTAACACCATTCCTATGGTGGCATTAGATGAAGCTAAATACAAAAAGTAATCCTGATGATAATCAGGCGGATGCAGTAACAATGCATGGGTTAGCATGTTTATCAGTTCATCAAAATATTTTTCAGCAAGCTCGTCCAAAATGAATGGAATTCCATTTTTCAAAGGTCGAGTAAAAAATTTAGTTAGCTCGACGTAGTTAGGAATAAAGATACATAAAAAGTTTTCTTTCCCTTGCAAACTTTGGAGTTGGTGAAGATTGGAAAGAGGAGGCAGATTGAAAATGGCCTCAACCTTACGTGGATCGACACAAATGCCTTCTTCAGAAATGACAAATCCCAATAATCATACTGATTGTACAAAAAATATGCACTTATGTGGATTCAAACATATATTTTTATGCCTACATCAAATGAAGATAGCTTTCAAATGCATAGGATGATCTTGTCGTCTCAATGAATGAGCTCGTAAGTCATCCAGGTAGGGTTGCAAAATATTCTTGATATCGTGAAATGTGTAAGACATGGCCCTTAACGTTCTTGATCCAAACGGTAGTCGAAGGATCAGGTGATGGAACTGTGCTTGATGTAATCATGCTGACATGGGAAACATTATGAGGAAAATTTGGTGGAGGTATAGAAAAATTTCCCATCAGAGATCAATCCTTGATCAAACCTACCCCAACATCTTCATATGGAGTAATAAACTTTCCAACAAAAGATGCAGGGTCCGAAGTATAGTAAGATAGCTGGTCTACTTTGACAATTCTCCCTTTGTGGGGAAAAATTATCATTCTAAAATATGATGAGACTAAAACTGACATAGCATAAGACCAATTGCGTCCCAGTAAACAGTTATAGTCAAGTTGTGCATCAATAACCTCAATCCAACCACAACCATTTTACCTTCTATCTCTATAGGTAATACCATTACGAATTCCATATGGGCGGAACATTATTCCATTGAAGGCTTTCAAAGTCACAGGGGATTGATTGATTGTTGGAGAAATAAGTAATTTCCAACAAGAAAGAGACATAATACATGTAGATTCTCCTTCATCAATTACGGTGCGAAAAAATCATTTGGTTTTAACGAAAACAGGTATTTGGAAAGCCAGTTGATGCAGAAGTCTAGGTACATGATTGTCTAGATCGAAGATAATTAGATTAGAATATTGAGGGTCAATATATCTTATAGCCAACACAAGTAATTTCCTTTATGCTGGACAAGTCTGCAACACTTCAGGGGCCAACATTGTTGAAGGTGACGTAGCCAAGTCTTCAACAATGTTGTAATTCTGAGTAGCTCGCGCATGTGGGTTGAAAGATGACTTTCGAAGAACACCTTTTGGAGGTAGTCAAATCACCATGTAAGAACTATGTTTCTCAATCTGTAATGGTTCAGAAGGAGGAGGAATTTACGTGGACATTTGACTGGGTGAACCAAGGTCGTTTCCATTTGTAGGACCCTTAGATATGTAATCTTGAGATCTCGTAGCAACCATAACTTGAGAAGACATCATCATGATATCTATTGATGAGATGGAAGAAGAAGAATTATGAGCGACCATCTTATTGTCTTCATAAGGAAATGGATCCTTCAAAATAGTAGGGGTGGGTGAACCTTTGATGAATTTAGTTACCTCAATGTGATGAGGGAACTCCTTGGTGTAATTATCTTCATCACATATTAAACAAGGATAACGATGTTTCTTCTTCTTGTAAGATGGTTCAGTTTTATTAGTTTTCTATTGCGAGGGATTGCTCTATTTCACTTCACCATTCCCCTTATTTTTACCTCAAGTTGATTTATTTTTACTGGTAGATGAATCAACAACGTTGATCTCGGAAGTATTTTCGAGAGAAGATTTTCCTTTAGGTGAGTCAAGTAAAGTTATAATCAGAGTACTATATTTGGAATTTTTCTTTTTACTCCTAGATGTACTAACAAAACCAACTACACCATCCATAGCATGAGATCTGGAAGGAAATGTTCTTATTTGACCATCCAAAAAAATTTCATACAAAGTACTCGACTTTAAGTAAATTAGGTACAAATATTGGGCACAAGAGATAATTTTTTCTTCTGTTACAACACCTCCCTTGGAAACATCTTAAGTAATTACCGAAAGTAAAGACTTGGTAAACCATTCAACCATAATCTTATTTGGAATGAAAAATTTAACTAAACGACGTCTACGTCTCCATTCGTGGATATGATCAGAAATATAAGTAGACGAATCATATTTTCGTGAGGTCAAAAGTTCAGTACCAATATTGTAACAAATGGGTAACTAAAAATGGGTCAAGAAAGCAGTGGCTAAGCATGCTGAAATTGTGAAAATAATTTCATGGTAACTCAATGTACCATTTCGTGGTTGAACCAGTTAAATTTTTTGAAAAAGTCGTAATCGAATGGAATCATCGATTAATGAATTGGATGCGCACCAAAGATGATATGCCATGACATGGTTTGAAGGGTCCTCTCCTGATTTACCTTCAAATTTCATAATATCACTGGAAAACTTGGTGGGAATTGCCGACCAAAAAGGAAAATAGTAAATCGGATCATTTGTCAGCCAAGACAAATTCGGTAAATCCAAGGTTGCAATAAATGATAACTATTGGTTAATATTTTGTTGTGGAAACTCATAACCTTGTGGGATAAGTCCGATACCTACAGGAGGATATCCAGGATATCCTACAATAACTTGGGTGGTTGGGATTTTCATACCTCCAGGGTAGCCATGGTTAGCCATACCAAACTAAGGTTGAGACGGTATCTGAAACGTATGACCAGGGTATGGTTGACTCTGTAAAGGCAAATTTTGTCCCATCTTTCCCAATTGATATTTCCCCTAAAAGGGTTTACCTTGCAAAGTCTGGCCTTGAAAGAAATGACTCAGATAACGTTGGACTTGAAAGAATGGGCCATGAAAAGGCTAGATTTGTAAAGTTGTTTACAAAGTTCCTATGCCATGTTATCCCAAATGAATTTGAGGTATATACTAGATTATAGGTCCATCTTGATAAACTGAAGTATGATGGATATCCTGTGTAATAGGACGCATTGATACTTGAGGGGTAATTTGAGCAGAAAATTGAGACACTCCTGGGATGGTGGTTTGAGGTGTACTAGGTTGTTGAACAAATGTTTGCTAAATGCACTGGATAGGAGCAGGATAACTCGACTAGGTTGTTGAATTATTTTTTTCTCTGACCAGATGCTTGTGGGTTAATTTGAGGATTTCTATGAATAATTTGTTGGAATTGAGTAAGAACAAGTTGTCTGGTTGGCTGAGCAGGTTGGTAAATGAGAATCTGTGGATCAAGTTGCAAATATTGTTGAGAAAATGAAGGATTCCAGATAGTATTCATCCCTGGATAAAGAGTTCATACTAAGAATTTTGACACAAAGCATTTACCTAAATCAACTTGAGGCATCATACCATAACTTTGATATTTTCCGACTAGAGGTTGTCCTGCAACCGTAGGATAAGAACCAACAAAAGGTTACCCTCCAGGTGGAGTTTGTTCCCCCCCAAGCAGATCATAACCACCTACTAGGTTAAATTCAGGATTACCTTCAGAAATTATATGAATGTATTGGTCAGAGGCCAAGTCTTGGGCAGTAGAAGTTGTTAAACCAGATGACATAGTAGAAATTTGAGGAGAAGGAGACACTCCTGAAAATGTCCTAGTAAGTGACTAATATCTAGGAGGAACCAAAGGACCACCATTTAAAATTTTTTCTTGAGAAGTTGAAAACATGGATGTATCAGTAAACATACTTATAGAATCCATTTCTGACATATTATTTCTGGGAAAAGAGTAAAAATAAATACAGTGATGGGGATGACCGTAACTAGATGAATATGCAAAGTCAAAAGGTGTATGGTACCAAGAGTCCAGTCAAAAAAGGAGAAATAGGAAGGTTTAATGGAAAATTCTATTCACCAGAAAACAATGGAATACTGGGAGTTTCTTCTTCGTCGTCTTCAGTAATATCTTTGATACTAATGAGACCAGGATGAATATTCTTGGTAATAATAAGTTTTACTTTAGGTGAACGCGGAACATGAGTAGGGGATGTAATTTTTGAAGGAGACTGAGGTTTCGAAACGTTAGAATCAGGTTTAGAAATTTGTCGCTCATTTGACTCTGTATCTGAGGCTTCACCAGTGACAGATTCTACCTTAATGGTTTCAGTGATTATTGTTTCAATTTGTTCTAATTCCTTTCAAATCCCTGAGGTTGATTCACTTTAGTTTTGGATTATCCCACAATAAACGTTTTAGGCTGATTTGAAGACCCAGATCCTGTTGATTTTCCCCTTTCAACCTTAAATTTCTCTAATTGACTCAGTTTATACTCAAGGTGTTTACCCTTTATTCTCCGTGAGTGTCTTGTTATTTCAGCCACAATTAATTTTAATTAAGAAATCACACCTAAAACCTCTAAAAAATAAAAAACAAACAAATGAACATTCGCTAGTAAATATAGGAGTCAAAACACACACAAACAATTTTTTCACAATGAGATCACTAGTTGGTGATGAAATCCAACTTCACAGAAATCAATGTGAAAATATAGTGGATGGAACCAGTTACCCAGACAACCTGCTTAATGAAACATTCTGGTGCAAGTAACTCCACTTATGCCATATCGAGTGAAGATTACCCTCTAAAAAGTCCAAGTGAGTCTAGTCAACGTATATTCTAGGTACAATAGAGACCTTCCCTCTATCGTCACCTTGGGAAAAATCCATAAGATTTTGGTCACTAAGGTTACCAACTATCATAATTCATCCTCGAGGGATAGTCATAGATCTCACATACAGGCAAGGGAAAAGTAACTAAGCTCAATTTCCATGAAATCTCTTCAAGATGGTAAATCTGAGGTTTACTAACAATTGACCCCAAGTACCTTTCAACACTGTTTGTAATGCGTGAAAATCTTCTATATTTACCAATGAAGCAGGTACGATTACTTCACCGGGTCCGATATGACCTCATTCTTAACTCTTGTATAAGAAGAGCTTCCCAGAGAAAAACTGTAATAAATGGATTTTCTCCCTACTGCAATATTTACGCTGTAAAGCATCTTATTTGAAAACAACTTTCCTAAAATATTACGTGTATCATTATAGACCATTGATGTTAATGTTAGATGATTAAAATATTGTATACCTTACGATTAAATACTATTATTTTTTCAGTTAATAAGTTGGTTCTCAAGCAGCTTTATCGGTTGCTACTTACTTCTAATTCGACTTCTCTTTCCAAATACATGGTTTTAATAGAGGCCACAAGCATCGGTAATGGCAGAATTAGCAGAGAAAGGAGTGCGAGTACTCGGCCAACTTTTTCATTTAAGTGTCTGTAGAATAGAGCAGTATTCTGAGAGTTAAAATTGTAATCACGGGAACTGGAGGCCTTGCTTTCGGATCATGGTTGTATGAAGGGAAAATCATTGTTGCTTCAGCGTGAGTGTAAAGTCGAGTACGTTAAAGAAGATAATGTTATGCATTTTGGAGATTGAATTGCAAGGGAGTGGCCTAAACCAATACAGAGTGTTCAATAGAAATACATCAGGACTCATGGCGAGAAGGTATCTCTATGACAAACGCTGGCGTAAGACCATGGAAGAAATTTGAGATGCATGCAAAGACTGGGGATCCTTCCAAGTGATCCACCATGAAGTTTCTCCAGAGCTTTTGATGGCCGGACGTGAGGTGTCGAGAGAGTTCTTTTCTCTGCCATTGGAAGAGAAGAAAAAGCACGCTAATGATCCTTGTAGTTATGTTAGATATGGCAGTCGAATTGGTATGCAAAAAGACGAGACGCTCAACTGGGGAGATTACTATTTTCCCCACTTTTTGCCTCTCTCCATACGAGAGGGGCACAAATGGGCATCCAAACCAGAAGAATATAGGTGATGAAGGAATAATTAGAATGCCCCTTTCCATACAATGTTCAAGTCTCATGCTTTTATCTATACTTCTAGTTTCAAATGCAGAATGGTTAGTTTTTCATTTTTGAAGTACCATGTATTAAAATAATGATTACATTTTTGCTTTTTTATTTGGTTTTTTTCTCGTATATGAAAATTCACTAAATTAATCAGTAATTAATATAATGATTGCGTTTTGCTTTTTATTTTTATTTTTTAATATCACTCGAGTCTCATTTTAATTAGTTTATGAAAATTCACTAAATAATTATTAATTTAATACATGGTAATTAATATTTTGCAGTAAAATCAATATAAATTTTTATATTTAATGTAAAAATTTGTGTTTTTATCAAATTGGACGCTAACGGTTGCAAATCTTAATGTAATTCTTTCAGTACATTTTCTTAAGGAATGTTTTGTTAAGGTTAACTTCTTTTGTGATATTTTGACTATTTTGGTCAGGGTAGGTTAAATAAATTTGTGTATTTATGTATAATAGATCAATGACATGTCATATTTATATTTGGGTTTGGGCATAGCAATAATGCAGGTATGTTAATGACGTTGCTTGTTGTTTTGGTTTGGGGTGTATCTTTGGAGATGCTTAATGTGCACATGGGCTTCAGTAATATGATTGTATCCATTGTTAATGGTTTATATATATAAACAATGTAAAGAATTTTAGCACAAAAAATAAATAAATATTTTTTCTATTTTATTATGCAGGTTGTTAGCATGGTTGTTTGATTATTCACATTGTTGGAGAGATGATTAGGATTCATGGATGGAGTTCAACCATATTTTACTTGGTTGTTCCCAATCACAATACACACAACACAAAATCTAGAATTTAGGAAATGATCATAATGATGGATATCGGGCGAATTAACTAGATCCACAAGAACGTTTTATAAACCCCCAAAAAAATGATATATCAGTTTGCTTCCAAGCAAAACACTACCAGAAAACAATTCATCATTTATCAAAGAATGCATTTATACATGGTAATACAAGTTTTTTAGTCAATCAACTTAATACCATGACAAAAAATTGATAGATATTGATAAAAAAATTTGTCTTCTATAAACTTATAGCATTTGAACCACTAATCTCATGAAATGATACAGTTGATAGCTGCATAACAAAACAGATACAAGGTAGAGAATTGACTACATATTATTTCCATGGTAAAGTTGCA
The DNA here is from genome assembly GCA_034641835.2 of Pinus albicaulis. Lineage (NCBI taxonomy): Eukaryota > Viridiplantae > Streptophyta > Pinopsida > Pinales > Pinaceae > Pinus > Pinus albicaulis. The sequence goes on along the minus strand of JAXQQM020058336.1, from coordinate 15,303 downwards.
GTTGCACGTGCTCTCACAATATTTCTTATCAATATTGTTCTTGTTGTCCCCTCAGTTGGAATTGCTAATTTGGTATGGTACATTAGGCCAATTTATATATTTTGTGTGTAAACTTAATGTGTATAGCCTTTGGGAATTTAGCTCAGAAGTGATAAATTTATTTTGGAAAAGATTCTATTTTGAGAAACTTAATATGTAATAAATTTAAAATTAAATGAATTTATATTTTTTAATATGGTATTTTTATTCAAGTATTATTCTCTTATGTAAATTATTATTACAGCTACTATGGTTTTGATGTAATCCTTTTTTTCCCATTGAAAATCTATTTATTTTCTAACAATAATATTAATATTTTTTTTCTAAATAATTCTAATTCTATTTATAAACATATCAGTACAAAACTACCGCAACTTCAGCTGTGAAAGCCTAAAAGCTGGGTTTGTAGCTCAAAAATTCATGTATTCGGACTGCCCCAGAAGGGGAAACCAATCCCTTATAGTCATATTTTTCCGCCCTCGCAGGGGAAATCAGCCTGAAGTGTAGCTTATAAAACCATATAAACAAAATATGCCTAAGAGCATTTAACACAGGAGAATTAATCTCCTTCAGCATATGAGGATTAAACAAAAACATAGAGAATAACCCATTGAACCTAGGCTACAGCACCATGATCCAGCTGTAGAGCTCGTGGTCACTTGTCATTGTCCTGAGGTGGGGGTTCTTCCACGATACGACATCGGTACCCTGCTCTGCTGTCGTCCTCCTCATCGGTGGTGTCATCAGAGGTTGTAGCTGCATCCTTCCCTTTGTCCTGAGCTTTGGCCTCTTTGTCCTGGGCTTGGCCATCTTTATCCATACCCTGCATGGCCTACTTGTCTACGGCTTTAGCTGGTTCTGAAGGAGGCTGATGGGCGAGGATTTGAGTGGGAGTGGAACCAACAACTTCCTCCCGGAGAGTAACTGTGATGAACACAGTGACTGTAGGGCGGTCCATAGTGCATTCGAACTAAAACTCAGCCCTCTGCGAGGTTTGGCAAAGAGTGATAGGGGAAACAAGGTGTTGAGGGCTAGTGAGCGAGGGGGACACGGCATGGAGAGGCTGCGAGGGTGACGGGATGTGGGAAGGGTGCACCGGCCCAAAGCAACTAGCTCCTCCGTGACCACTACGCGTTTCTGTATAAGGCCCCTGAGAGAATTCTTCAAACGAGGGTTCAGGGCTGGAGGAAGAGCGAGAGCGAATTACCTTGCCTATGCTGCTTCTTCTTCGACTACGCATGTGGTGCCTGAGGCGGGGCATTTTGCCTATGAAACGAAGGCTAAATGGGCAGAATTGCAGGCAAAGGGAATACTTAGCAACAGAGAAAGACGGAACGTGCACTAAACAGGACTGAGACCTCTTGGGGCAGAGAAAAATCTGAGAAAAATGGAATTCAGGCAACGTTTCAAGGCAAAAAAGTAAAACACAGCGCCTCCCAATCTGCGTGCGAGCGCTAGGCTCGACGCAAGTGGGAGGGCAACAACAAGTCTGCAAGGCGTGAAGCCGAGTAGCAAAATGGGTGTGAGCAATTGATCTGAGGAATGGCGCCATTATAAATAGAGTGTGGAGCATGCAGGATCGAACACAGAGAGGTGGGGAGGTGAACCAAATGCTTCACAAGCTGGCGAAGTTAATGAGATGATAAATGCGCAAGTGGGAGGCCATATGGCCATCCCACGCGCCATGCCTTGGGACGTTCGCCCCATCAATGCGGTGAACCATCCACATCTGGAAAACAATAATATTAATATTAAAATATATAGTTGAACTGAATAGCCCTGTTGTTTAGCTATCCTGCATGATTCATGTGAGAACATTTCCTCTATACTACTCTTTCCTACTTGCATGATTTATGTGAGAGCATTTCTTCTACACTACACTTTCCTATGTTACTGCTTTACAACGTTTCCTTTGCAACATATGGTGCAATTGCTAGTTTACTTCCCTATTCCAAAGCACTAACTTGATCTATGTTGGTGTAATGATCCTTAAAAATGTAAACATTTCTAAATTGATTTTAATTAACGTTGTATTATTTCGTTGTTACTATTGAGATTTTGGGGTGTTGGGGTAGCATCAGATGTGCTCTAACTCCCAAAATTTGTGGAGGGACTAGAGTACATAAGATATCCAAGACCCATAAAGAGTTTTAAGAAATTCCATCAGGTTTAAGAGTTATTTAATTAATTAATCTTTTTAATTAAGGACCCTAAGTCTAACTTAGGAAAATTAAAAGATTAAAGGAAATAAAATTAAGCATGTGATGAGAATGACTTAAGTGACATAGATCAAGCATCTTTCAATATTAGTCGTCAATTCAAGATTAGATCATGACTATTGATGTTTCAACGAGAAAATTATAAGAAGAGGGCTTGGGGTCAGCTAGAGAACATACACACTAGTAGAGCACTAAAGCTAAGATAAGATTCCAGGGTGTGGTTTGCTAAGAATTTCAGAAGTGTTTCTGTTGTAGCGAGGGGCAATATTGGCGATGGGGATGTTCTAGTCCCAGGCCAAGAGTCCAACAAGGGCAAAGAAGGAGAAATCTAGAGCAGGGCAGAGGCAACAACTACGCAGTCCAACAGAGAGCCCAACAGGGGTAGCGCAGAGGCAACAGGAGGCCAGAAGGGCTGAAGCAGGCCCAACTAGGGCAGCGCAGGGGCAATGTAACCCAGTCTAGGGTGACGCAGGCCATTCCTGAGCAGCAGAGAGGCTAACGCAGGCTAGGCAGGCTGACGCAGAGGGCTTCAGAGCAACACTGGGGTTTCTAGAGGACGGAAAAGGGATGAGTTCTACGAATCCCGTTTGAGGGTGTGAATCAGTCACATTTTTCTGTCTCCAAGATAGAGGTATTGCTGCCATGTTTATTTCTATGTCGGGTTAACCAGTTTGGTGCCCAAATTTGTTGTATTTAGAATCTGCATAATAATAAAACCCTCCAAAAGCTAGCAACACCGGTTTTCCCGCATTGGGTTTTTCTAGGGACATTTGTCCATAAAATCCTTGTGTGTCACTTTGTCATTGAGCATGTTATTCAGTACTTGATCTGTATGTGTAGGTTGTTAACTATATTTACTTCGATGTTAATGCTGAATTTTTCAGATTAATAACTTATGTAAGTAGGAGAAGTAAATCAAGATTTAACAGTAGGGTTTATGTTTAGTAAACTCAGAAACTTTCATAGTTACTTACTCAGAGGGATATGAAGGTGAAACTGATGATATTTCGACTAAATCAAAAGAGTAACTCTAATGCATTCAACAATGAAATTATGATCTTTTTCTTTCGATGAAATCCTAGTTAAGGGAAAGTGAGAGGTTCTTTAATTTTCCAAAAAGAAATGCAAAACTCAAAATCCCAAAACGTTCTTTTTCATGAAATGTCAATTCACTTTGAAAACTATTTGCAGAAACTAAATGAAAATTTCAATTCGCGTAAGTCAAATAAACATACAAAATCTCTTTCGCAAACAATCACTTACAATTCTTCAAATTTGATTGAAAAACCAACAAAACTCTAAAAAATGAAAATTTCTTAATGAATGCTCTTAATTAATGATGCATACGAGTGCAATTTTACGAAAACTTCTGACTGAAAAAAGGAATAATTCACTTTTGATATTCAACAAACAAAAGCACTTTTCACAAAAACACTACTTCTTTGAGAAAACCCTAACTTCACTAATATAGAAGATCCTTCAAAAATCAGCAAAATATTTTTCTCAAACAAGTAAGATTAATAACAAATTTGGTGTATTTCAAGACAGGAAAACAATGATTTCAAACAACAACCTATCCTTTTTTGATAAAACAACAAACATACCTGATCAAACCCTGCTAAAAAATGTGAACATGATGAATTCCCAAAAAGGCTTCAATATGACACTCAAATAAATTCACAAAAAGGTTCCGAAGATTAAAAAAAATAAAATGACCATTTAGAAATTAAAAATGAAACTTTGATCAAAAGAAATATCATTTTTTCAAAAATTTCAATGAGGTGCGTAGGTAGCCAGTTTAATCCAATGCGCATGCACATTGTTGCTGAAAGCAAACTGCGCAAATCCGCACTATGTTGTTGAAACAGAACCACACAGGTGAAAGAAATTTCAAATAAAATAAAATCAAGGTTTATCAACACAGAGGATCTAAAAGGTCATAATTTTTCCAACATTCAGATGCAGTCAAACCAGGAAAATTGGAAATCAAACCCAAGGAAAAACTAGAGAACTAAGGCGTTCCCCAAAGGAGTCGCCAATTTGTTATACAGACAAATCCCTTCTGCGTCCAAAAGTGATCTCCCTAGAATCCAAAAGGAAGAATAGAAACAAACAGACATAATAATAGCTCCTTCCCTAAGCTAACTTCGTTTAAATCATTAAAACTAGAGAAGGAGAGTGGTGCTCTTACCTATTTGCGAAATTCTTGATGAAGATCTCTGATCTGTCTCATTGTAGCTCCTCGATAATTTGATGATACTTGCAAACAAAACATACAAGGGATCAAAGGCATATGCAATATAATGATCTAAAACCAACTTAATCTAATGATCAAGGAGATTAGAAATTGAAATGACCTTAATGAATACATAAAGTGTATAAACCATTCATAATTCCAATAAGATAACACAATGAGAAAAATGATTCAAATGTATTAATTCACAGATAAAAGAAGATCCTTACAACCTTGCCTTGATGTCATGAAGGTTCCTCCCAAATGCCTCAAATCCTTCTCCTTGGATGATAAGCTTCCCAATCCAAAATTACTAGCATAAGACTACTTTTTGTGAACTCCCCTAACCCTGTAGTCTCTACTCAATTTATAAGAAAAATGGAGGAGGTTTCAAATCCACAAAAGAGGGATGAGATCCATTAATATTTGGATTAGGGTTCCTTGATACAAGGGAATTAGCTCCATGTTCAGAGGGGTTTGGATCGAATAGATATGACCAAGAAACTCCTAGTTGGGATATATTCACCCAACAAGGCTTCTAGAACTTACTTTTTATTTTTAATTTTCATTGACTCATGTGCACAATCTGTAATGGAGAACAGAGCGCAATTCTGTGCGGGTTTCAATGGAAGAAAGCACTCATGTGTAGAAAATGACTAAGAAAAGTGCTCAAGTCATGCTAAACATGTTAAAAGTCCATTTTACCCAAAATTCATGATTTTGTCAAGAAATATAAATGTTTGACTTGCAAGGTAGTGCATTGAAACATTTGTATGGATGGAAAAATATCCATTTTAACAGTCAAGTGTCATGGTGAAAAAATGACGTGTAACACCATAACATTCCAACATCACGGAATTCCATTTACAATGACATTGGAAACTCATAATAAGTTGAGGCTAGGTGTGAATTTTTTATACACACACAAAAGTAATAAGCATAATTTAGATAAACTCATGTGATACCATATAATTCACAAGATTTACATATAGATACGTTTTTATGACTCTTGGTTTTAATCTTCCAAAAGGTCTCTTGGGCTTCAATGGTTGTTGGAGTTCCTTCACACCAACCCTAATAAATTAGGTGTCCAACATTGTCTTCCTTAATCCAAAGTGGCATACGTAAGTCCAAGAAGAGTGTTTAAATAAAAAAGTGTATGGAAGCCAATGGCTGAATGTGCTCTCTAAAATCGTGGTTTAAGGAATTGCACAAACCGCATGAGGTAGAAGAACTAAAGTTTCTACCAGTGGTGATTGGATGTTGACCACCAACTCTAGAACTAGGCTTGAAGAAGTTCCTGGAACAATTGTGAATATGGCTAGAAGTTGAAGTCTTCTGCAAAATGAAAATGCTCCCTAATGATGGTTTGAATATGACCACAAATTGATGTAGCAGAAACCGAAGTCTTTTGTTGGTGTTGGTGTAAGGCTGACCACCAACCAAAAACATGCTCATCGAGCATGAATCTATTTTTGGCTCCAACTCTGAATCTGGTTATGGATGACTCTGGTTCTAGGATGGTTCTAGCCTCTATCATTTGACTCTAGTTTAGATCATGGCTTAGGCTTGCTCGATATTTCTTCAAAGCTAGTAGTTGACCAACAATCCCCCCTATGTCAGATACAAGGTGAGAAGTTGTAGATGTATCCACTACAAGGTGTGTCAATAATCGAGAATGAACTCTAAAGTATAACTAAAATATCTTCTTGGTTGTTGAAGGCCATTGCCAAGAAGTGATCCATCCAAGGTGAATCATTATTCTTGCATGAGTCTTATGTTTGAAACATTTTTTTGAATGATGATTTATTTGTTTCTGCAATTTTCACAAGGGTGAAGATCAAAACAATGATATTTCAAATGACCAACTCAATCATAATGTTGGTATTTGACAAAATGAATTGGTTGTGGAAGAGGAGCAAGTTGTGGAGCAGATGAAGATGAATTGTCTAGAAGGAACCCAACATTGTGAAAATCGTTGGGTTTAGAGTAGTTTGGAATGTGAAAGGACATATCATTTTCATATCCAAGACTAGTTTTGTGCTTGTTGCTGATAACATCTTCTCAAGGTCTAATGATGGGCTTAGGAAATGCAAGAGAAACCTTTGCATCTTCATGTAAATTTGCTCCTAAAATCGCCTTATTAATCTCATCAAGTGTTGGTCGTTGATGGGACTCTGTCTCAAACTCAAAAAGAGAATTGTTCTAAACAAGAGGCAGTTTGGAATGTTGACTACTTTGTTGTAGGTCATCTCGTTGGAGTTGAGATTCGAACTGTAGAAACTCAGTTTTATCATGTGCATTTTGTAAACATATGTGAATATTAGTGAGAGGAGCCTTGTTGATTTTGAATATATCGTCAACAATAGAATGTATCAAAGTATTCAATAACTAATACATTATTAATTTGACCCATTTAGACGTTAAAGGGTTTCTTGCAACTCCACTTTTTAACAATCAATTATTAAAGTCAAGAAATCACAAAATAATGAGGGAAAAAAAAGAGATACCAATTTAGGGTCTCAACACATCGAGAATGATAGAAGAGTCCATGTATTGAAGACTTCCAAAGAATCTATTGGCTTTCCTCATCAAGAAAAATGTTCTAACTATAATGAATGCAAGTAAGATAAAATAATCGTCTCAGAATGACACTAGCACATGAATGATCGTTCTCCTTCCAATCATCTACGTGAGTGTGATTATCACATCATCAACTCTTGAGAAAGTCATTGATGGATTTGAACTTTAGGCGTGGTTTGTTGTTTTCATTGCAATTGGTGAACCTTTTATAGTCTTCAGATGTAGCAACAATGATCCAAGATACAAATGTAGCAACAATGATCTGAGGTACATACAAATGAATCACAAAATAGTGAAGATGTGGACGAATATTTGTTGAAGAGTGATTTGAGCAACCTTGCTCTATTGGCAAGACATTGGTCTTAGCTTTTCCCAACTTGCAAGATTGTCGTGCCTCAACACCCCAAATATTGTTTTCACTTGCATCAACTATGTAGGTTGGAAAATTGATAAAGAAGCACGAAATTACAAGCACCATCGACCAAATATTATTACTCTAAGCAAAAACACTCTGACGCAGCCTATGCTGCATAAATCCACAATATGCATATAAAAATGCATATGTATACATTAGTCCCAAAATCAAATAACCTCATTACAGATATAATCCTTTAATCAGACTATTCCCTTTTACAAACCACAGTTACAAATCCACGTAATGAAATATTAACCTATATTCATCACTTTGGTTTAAAAACATGACTCCAAAAAAAACATAACATAGGTCTTATTGTCAATACACACATTTAATCCAATGGCTATCTATACAATTTCCAGATCCAATGGATATCGCACCTCAACATGCACGACATTTAAAGTTTTTAGAACATGCGAAATGGTCGGTTTTTTGATGTGACGTGTCATCTCCATATCTTTTCGCATCCATTCAACAATTACCGCTTGCCAATTCAAATTCGTGCGAAAACCACTTACCATTTTATGAAATTGCCTTCCAGTTCCTCTTCTACGTCCACCTCATGATTCCACATCTTCATCCACTCACTTTAATACCTCTGCGCCTCTAAGCTTATATACTATGATATCTTTCACCATGGTTATGTTGTGCCTTCGACTCTCGGTTTCAACAACCTCACAATTCCGTCATGCGGTCGCAACAAACAAAATTCCCTTCCTCGACAATTCCATTAAGCATCAAATCGCCAAAATTTCTCCTCTCAACGTTAATCCACTCTCCTTCACTATTATCAATGTTGTTTGCATTACAATGCAACTCCAGATTTAACACTCCAATCACCCACTTAAATTCACCTGTAGATATGTCTTTCAAACTCTACACTTGCTTCAGACTAGACACACAGATTTGCAATCGAATGCTTAAATGTGTAATTTCTTCAGTGTTAATTGAAAGCCCACACCATCCATTTAGCTAATGATTCCAATTAACACATAACAGAGAAATTTATAACTCAGAAAGAGTGGTTCCAGTATCTTCAGTATCGAATTTTCACAGGGTTCCCAACGAAATTAAATACCTGAACATGATTTACACACCAACTTAAATCAATTACTCATAAAATGGAATTTACAGAGTTTTAGCCTCATGGCTTGATTACATCAGTTTCCTGCACTCTGTTTCCTCCAATTCTCTTCCTCTATCTCTAATTCTTGTATCCTCTATCTGTCTTATCCTTCCTCTCGATATATATATTTATGTCTTTGAGACTGTACATTTATATTCAAAAAGGGTTCTGAACCAATTCTAGTTCAGATCCATAATTTACTCAAAAAATCCCTAATTCTTCTAAATCCTTATTAATTTTTAAAATCTCTCTTTATCCCTAAGGATCCTCTCTAATCCATAAATTCATGAAACCAATTCCTAATTTAAGATCTATAATGAATTTCTACATCTCTCAATCCCTATGAGCTCTCAACTATCCTAATTCTCTCATGTTCTCCAACATTCGAGAACATTTACAATTATGCTCACAATATTAATTTATCCTATTCTAAAACACTCAAAACATTTAAAATTACACTTAGAGAACCAAATCTCTTTAAAACATAATACCCTTTAAGTCTCCAAATAACCAATGACATTTTAGCAGGATGCTCCTGCATCACACTCGATGGAAAAAACCACAGCTTATGATAATCCAACCATAGCGATGGAAGTAACATTCCTCGACAAGTTGAGGGAGCACTTGGTGAACAAAAACTACAAAATCTAGATGAAAGACAAGGATATTTTTTTACAATCTATCATACCCGACGCCCTTGAATGACCTTTACTCATAGTTACTTATAGTCTCCACATATTCACTATACCAACTCCATGTACTTAGGAACTATACTCATGCTATATTATTGTTTAGCTTCTCTTTACACTTAGAGAACCAACTCTCTTTAAAACATAAGACCCTTTAAGTCTCCAAATAACCAATGACATTTTAGCAGGATGCTCCTACATCACACTCGATGGAAAAAACCACAGTTTATGAGAATACAACCATAGCGATGGAAGTAAAATTCCTCGACAAGTTGAGGGAGCACTTGGTGAACAAAAACTACAAAATCTAGATGAAAGACAAGGATATTTTTTTACAATCTATCATACCCGACACCCTTGAATGACCTTTACTCATAGTTACTTATAGTCTCCACATATTCACTATAGCAGCTCTATGTACTTAGGAACTATACTCATGCTATATTATTGTTTAACTTCTCTTTTCACAAAGAAATAGACATGAATCACTAAAAATAAAATTAATTTCTAATGTTTCTCCAAGAGTAGACAACTAATGTAAACTTTCTTATCTAAGTCAGACTTTTGGTGGCAAATCTACATCAAAAGTTACAAATTAGTGTTGAATATCCTTCAAAATTAGGGTTCTACAATAAACACATATATGGGCACTCACAACTATACATGGGAAGCCACATCACTTTTACACTAAACAAATTGTTCTTCGCAAGTCGTGCCAAACAAAAACACGAGAACTTCATTGCCCAGATTTAACACGATATATATATATAGAAAAATTGGATAACTATGGGTATCAAAAGTCGCTTGTGCGCCTTCAATGCAGATTGTGCATTTAGGTTTGGAATTTGGGTCGTTCCTCCCTACATGATTTATGAAACGAGTGGTGGCTTTTCGATGGATGCATAGACAAAAATACGAATAAACGAATATTGTATGATTTGACATAATGTCGGCTCTGTTTGGCCATTCAACTCTTCCGAATGAATCGAGTTCTCTGATTTGACGAAGACGAATTGAATAGGGATTTTGTTATAGGTTTGTCTTGAAAATTATGGAAATTCATATAAAATTTAGAGAAAATTTGGCAGAATTTTTTAAAAATTTAAGTTATAGTTGTCACTTATAATAGTTATAATTTTTGATAATATTAAATCTATTACCACCGTAAAAAAATAATCAAATACTAAAAAAATTAAATTTCTTTAAAAATTATCAAATTCTATTCTAATAAAATTATTGCATGGCACAACACCTTTGAAAAACTTCAAATAGAGAAAGTTGTATGATTTGACACAATGACTGCTTTGCGTTTTTTTTTTTTTTCAATAAAGAGAGTTGTATGATTTGACATAATGTCTGCTCTGCTTTGCCATTCTATTATGTCAGTGTCAAGTAAAAGAATCAATAGAATGGGCTGTATGATTTGAGGGCATGTCCAAGCTTTATGTTTGGCTTTTTTTTTCTATCTTTTCATAAAGGTTATTGATGTTAGTCTGTTTAATTATTATATGTATTTAGAGGTTGAAATTTAACTAAATAATTTGTGGTTGTTATTTAAAATGTATTTCAAGGTTTTAAAATTTTTATGGATACTTTTATTATAAAATTCACAATTCAAACTTGTAATTCAACAAATATCTAAGAACAAACATATCTAAAAAAAAATGTCCCAAAACCAATAGAAATTATGTTAGTATTTTGTTAAATTATGATAATTTTTTTTGGAAATCCGAGTTAAGTGGTCAAGCTACAAGGTTTCAAGGATTTTTGATGGGGCTGAATCCATTTCCACCATAAAAAACATGATCCAAACACTGCTACTGTCATATTTTTTTGGGGAAAAAAATAGTCAGATCCAAGATTTGGTCATCCAACCAAATTTGTCACGTCGATAGACAACACCTTTTTGAAATCTATGTTTCACAGGAATACATTAAATTGACATTTCAACTACTAACATTTAAAGGCATGCGATACCTGTCATAAAATTAGAGAAAATAATATAACCTATGCCTTTGCATGGGCTTGGAGTATGCCCTAACACTGCTTATGCTTGGCTAAGAGTTTGTCTTCCTCGGACGTAAGGAAACAAGTTAACAACCCAAGACCCAGAGGCATCTGGCAGAAGTTAAAGTCTGCCCCCTTACGAACCACTCGCTGGTTATTCCAAGTGGCGTGGTTTTCCTTGATAACAATGATGAGTCAACCTGTATTCGCGAAAAACAACTAGTGATGGTTGTCATCATTGTTGGTTTCACAACTGAGTTATAATAGATTTTCCCACCATGTCAGAAGTTATGCCTTTGCAGATATGCTATCGAGCTGCATCACGTCGAAGAGTCAGTAGGGAAATAATTAAAAAGTAAATTGTATGTGACCAGTACATGCCTCAATTCTTAAGCCCCAAATCCCAAGCAATGGACTGTTTACCTAATACTAGCTATCACAGTTATCAAATTTGACTTCCAACTTTTGATAGAACATGGCCGATAATTCATTCAAGTCTTGAGTCTTCGACTTTGTTTTTCTTTAACTTTGGCCTACTCCACATTTCACCCGAGTAGTTCAATTTTAAAAGGTTTTGCTCATTTGATTTTGTTTTATTTTAAAGATGAACTTTATTTATAGTTGTCAAATTTAAATTCGAATCTAATTTTGATATAGAAAATATTTAATTATCTAAAATTCAATAACAAAATATCTATCTTACTTTTACTAAAAAAATGTTTACATATATAATTTTGATATTTAAAACTTCATTGCGCCGAGAGGCGCATTCTATAGCCCAGTATGACCCGATGTGTAAGTATGTCGGAAGCCAAAAAAAATGTTAACTTGAACAATAGCTTACATAAACATATAAATGAACAATTAAAAATTTATTAAAAATAAATTTAAACGATATAAACTTAAAATATGAAGAGTTTACTAACACTTAAAAAAGAGATATGGTAAATAAATAAAATATGATAAATATGTAAAAATATAAATAAACCATAGGTATGGTAAATAAATAAAACCTCTTTTTATATTACTTAGGAGGTATCGTAAATAAATAAAAATATTAATAAACTAGAGGTATGTTAAATAAATAAAACAGATTTTTATATTTACTCAATAAACCACTTTATATTTACAAAAACTCAAAAACCGGTTTTATTTAGGTGAAGTCTATGGGATAAATTATTATTAATACCATGGGACAAATTATTAATAACACCATGGGCCAAATAATATATTTATAAAATAGGTATGGTAAATAAGTAAATATAAAAGAGGTACAAAGAGGTAAGGTAAATAAATAAAAATATATCAAATACAATTAGAAATCAAGATCTAATTATATATGAAGTATAAGGGTCAAATACCATGGACCAAATTATTATTAATACCATGCCAAAAAAAATATTATTAACCCTAACATTAATATTAAAATATTAATATTATTAAATTTAATATGTTTAGATTAATACAATATTAAATTTATCATATTGTAATATATATTAATGATATATGATAGAGATGGAGAAATAGTGGGAGTGACAAGGGAGATATGGAGATAAATTGAAGGAGAAGGGAGAAGAGGAATGAAGAGAGAGAGATTGAGAAGAGTGAGAGAGTTAGAGAAGGGTAAGAGAGGGAGAGGGAGACATAAAGATGGAGGTGGGAAAGAGATAAGGAGAGAGGATTGGAGGGTAGAGAGTGAGAGAGAGAGAAAGAAGGGGGAAGGGAGAGGGAGGTAGGAGAGAAAGGGAGAGAGAGAAAGGATGAGAGATGGAGCTGGAGGTGGAGTGAGGAAAGGAAGAAGAAATACATAGAGAGGGAGTGACAAGGGAGAGATGGAGAGAGAGTGTGTATGCTTATGGGTGGGATAAAGATACATAGGAGTGATGGAGACAAGGGGGAGAGAAGGAGAAAGGAGGAGTGATGGAGACAAGGGGGGAGAGAAGGATAAAGGGATAGAAATAGTAATGTGGTTGGACAGTGAGATAGAGTGATGGGGGAAGAGAGAGGATTGGAGGACAGAGAGAGAGAGAAAGAAAGAGAGCTGGGGGGTCAAATAGAAGGAGGTGAGAGAGGAATGATGAGAGAGAGGAAGAGAGTGATGGGGGAAGAGAGGATTGTAGGAGAGAGAGAGAGAGAGAGAGAGAGAGAGAGAGAGATGGGGGAAGATAAAGGGAGGTAGGAGATAAAGGGAGAGAGAGGAAGGAAAAGGGAGGGAACTTGAAAGAGAGGAGGAGAGAGGGAGGGATAGAAATATGGATTTGGAGGGGGAGAGAGGGAGGGATTGAGAGATGGAGCTAGATGAGGAGAGAGGGAGGGAAGAATAAATACATAGAGAGTGAGTATTGGAGAGAGAGGGGGAGTGACAAGGGAGAGATGAAGAGGGAGTGTGTATGTTTTGGGGTGAGATAAAGAGACAAATAAGGAGATATGGAGAGAAGGGGGGAGAGAAGGAGAGAGAGAGGCATATGGTAACAAAGTTGGAAGGTGAAGATAGCGAGAGAGAGGGGGGGAGAGAAAGGAAGAGAGAGAGTGAAGAGAGGTAGGGAAAGAGATATGAAGATGGAGAGGGAGAGATGGAGAAAGAGGGTTTATGTTTTGCAGTTGATATAGAGAGATAGAGTGAGATATAGATATAGATGTAAGGTGAAGAGAAAAAAAAGATAGATGGAGAGGAGGGAGGGACAAGGAAATTGATAGATATGGAGTGAGAGAGAGAGTGTGTATGGTTGGGTGAGATAAAGAGAATTAGAAGGAGATATGGATGGAAATATAGATATATATGGGGGAGAGAGGGAAAAAGGTTTCCTGCAGTGGATGCATTGATTCAATGTAGATGGTGATTTCTAATCCTATTTTATTTCTTGCACTAGATGAATTGATTTTGGTGTAGATGCTGATTTCTAATGATATTTGATTACTTACACTAGATGGATTGATTTTAATGTAGCTGATTTCTAATCCTATTTGATTTCTTGCACTAAATGCATTAATTTCAGTGTAGATGATGATTTCTAATCCTATTTGATTGATTTCACTCGATGCGTTAATTTTAATGTAGATTTTGGTTTTTGGTTATATTTGATTTCTTTCACTACATGAATTGATTTCAATGTAGATTATTTTTAATCCTATTTGATTGCTTGCATTGAATGGATTGATTTCAATGTAGATGGTGATTTATAATCCTATTTGATTGCTTTCACTAAATGCCTTGATTTTAGTGTAGATGGTGATTTCTAATCTTATTTGATTGCTTACACTAGATGCATTAATTTCAATGTAGATGTTGATTTATAATTATATTTGATTGCTTGCACTAAATGCATTGATTTAAATGTAGATGATTTAACTAAATGCATTGATTTAAATGTAGATGGCTTATAATCCTATTTGATTCCTTGCACTAAATGCATTTATTTCAGTGTAGATGGTGATTTCTAATCCTATTTGATTGCATGCACTAGTTGCATTGATTTCAGTGTAGATGTTGGCTTTAAATCCTATTTTCCTACTTGCGCTAGACTCATTTATTTGAGTGTAGATGTTGATTTCTAATCATATTTCATTACTTGCATTAGATGCATTGATTTTAGTGTAGATGTTGTTTTCTATTATTATTTGATTTCTTGCATTAGTTGCATTGATTTCAATGTATATGTTGATTTCTAATTTGATGTAATTGGATGTATGATGGTACATTAATTTTAAAGTGATTGGATTAATAGTGTGTGCTATGATTTTAGTGTAAGCACAAAAAATTATTGACAATCTACATTGATTTTTGTGTTATAGTAATTCAACCTATTAATATTGGAGAGCAAGAGAGACAAGGTATGATGTTTACTACAACAACTCGAGCTAAATATTTAAATGGTTTACGATTCCAACTGTCCTTTTCAAATAATCAATATGAAAATATAACAAAACTAACATGGGTGAAAATAAGAATACTAGAAGAAAATAGTTTGAAATCGATCACAATGAAGACTATT